>RJWJ010005775.1:0-66203 GCA_004363605.1 Indri indri
AGTTCTCCTCCAATGGTGTATATTTCTGTTCCTATGCCAGTACCATGCTGTTTTAGTTACTACAGTCTTGCAGCAAAGCTTGAAGTCTGTTAGTCTGATGCCTTCCAATTTGTTCTTTTTGCTTAAGGTTGTTTTGGCTATACAAGGTCTTCTCTGGTTCCACATGAAGCATAGAATTATTTTTTGTAGATCTGTAAAGTATGATGATGGTACTTTGATAGGGATTGCATTAACTCTGTAGATCACTTTAGGTAGTGAGGACATTTTAACAATATTGATTCTGCCAATCCATGAGCAAGGTAGAGTTTTCCATCTGTTTATGTCTTCTATAATTTCTTTTCTCAGTATTTCATAGTTCTCCCTATATATGTCTCTCACCTCCTTTGTTAAATATATTCCTAGATATTTAATTTTTTTTGAAACTATCATAAAAGGTGCTGTGTTTTTTATTTGATTTTTGGCTTGATTGTTACTGGTGTATCTGAATGCCACTGATTTGCATGCATTAATTTTGCATCCTGACACTTTACTGAACTCATTCATCAGTTCCAGGAGTCTCTTGGTTGAATCCTTGGGGTTTTCTAGATATAACATCATATCATCAGCAAAGAGTGAGAGTTTGTTCTCGTCTGCCCCCATCTGGACACCCTTAATTCCCCTCTTTTGTCTGATTGCTCTGGCGAGGACTTCCAGCACTATGTTGAATGGAAGTGGAGATAGTGGGCAACCTTGTTTTGTTCCCAATCTTAGAGGAAAAGCAGACAGAAAACTACAAAAATTTGTTGAAAAAATTAAACAAAGCTTAAATAAATGGAATGTATTGGAAGACTTAATCCTGTTAAGATGGCAATACTTTCCATAGATTCAGTGCAATCCCAACCAACAACTAGGTTGCTTTTTTATTTTTTAGAGACTGACAAGTTGATTTTAAAATACTTATGAGAGTGCAATGGTTCCAGCATATCCAACATAATATTTAAAAATAAGACAAATTTGGAAGATTCATACTTTCTTATTTCAAATGTTACTATCAATATAAATTATAGTAATCAATATAGCATGTACTATGGAAGTACGGACAAATAGATAAATAGACTAGAACTGAATGCACAGAAATATAGCTTCGCATTTATGCTCATTTTATTTTAGACATTGATTCCAAAATAATTGAATGAGGAAAGAGTCATCTTTTTAAAAATTATGTGAAAATAGTCTTTTCACAATTGTCTTTTCAACATTCTTCATGCCAAGAATGCATTTGACCCTCTACCTCACACAATAGGCAACAATGAACACAACATGAAACAAATATAACTGTGAAAGCTAAAATTATAGAACTTTTAGAAGAGAGAATATAGGAATAATATTCCATAACCTTTTGTTAGGCAAGGGTTCTTATGATGCCAAAAGGATCAGAGATAAAAAAAGAAAACAAATTAGACTTCATCAAAATTAAAAAACCTTGTGTTTCAAAGGACATATCAAGAAAGTGAAAAAGCAGACCACACAATGGGAGAACATACTTGCAAATCATGTGCTTTATATGGCACTTGTACTTGGAATGTATTAAAATCCATTACAACTCAACAATAAAAAGATCAAATTTTTTAAAAACTGGGCAAAGGATTTGAGCATATATTTCTCTCAGAAAAAAAGGTAAAAGGCCAACAAGCACATAAAAAGATGCTCAACATTATTATTTATTAGGTAAATGTAAATCAAAACCTCAATGAGATACTGCCTCATTCCTAGTAGAAGTAATGAAACTTAAAAAAAAAAGACATTAAGAAGCATAGCTATGGATGTGAAAAAATGGGAATTGTCATAAATTACTAGCAAGTTTTAAAATAGAGCAACTATTTTGCAAAGCAATTGTCAGTTCCTTCAAATTTTACACAGAGTTACCACATGCTCCAACAATTTGACTCCTGTGTATATATCCAAGGGGAATAAAAGCATATGTCCTTACGTTAATAATTACCTACACAAATGTTAATAGTTGCATTATTGATAATAGTCAATAAGTGGAAACAATCCAGGTGTCCATCAACCAATGAACCAATAAACATAAATGTGGTATATCCATATGATAGAATATTATTATCTCATAAAAAGAAATAGAGTATTCATACATGCTACAACAAGGATGAACCCCAAAGTATTATGATAAAGGAAAGAAGTACATCACAAAAGCCCACGCGGTGTATCATTCTATTTATACAAAATGTCCAGAATAGGCAAATCCAAAGGGATAGAAGGTAGACTATCGGTTACCAAAAACTAAGGAAGCAGGATGAATGGAAATGACAGCTAATGGGTGGAGGGTTTCTTTTCAGGGTGATGAAAATATTCTAAAATTGGATAGTGATGATGGTTGCACAATTCTGAATATTGTGAAAATCACTGAATTGTGCACCAAAATACGGTCAATTTTATGGTATGTGAATTATATATCAATAAAGATTTCATTACAAAAAGAAAATAGGTTTAAAGGAAACAATCAGTTGTGTTTCATCCAAAGCATAGGTCTCAATTTCTTTATCCAAAATTCTTAGGAAAAATCACAAATGGTAAAAAACAAGTAAAATCTTCATGGGAATTTCTGAAAATTTATTCTGCTTCACTTGACATTACTATTTATGCCTTCAGTAATTTACATGCCTTCAGTAAATTACAGGAATTCATAAAGCCCGTCTAATAGAGGGCAGTTGAATAAAATCCACAGTTTAAAGCATGAGGGGAGCCCAAACTGTTACTTTAATGTTCAAGTTTGTCAGATTATCTCTTTAACTATTCTAAAAATAAATTTGTTTTCACGCAAAATTTATTCTCATTAACTGTCTATTGCAAAAAGGAAAAGGAATAGACAATTTGACAAGTCGAAAATCAACAAAGAAACCAAAATTACTTCAGGATGAGATGTTCTAAATGTCTTTATTGTAGCAAACAAAACAAAAAATCAAATGTGACCATATTAGATTGTCACTTGCTTCTCTTTCATGGTAAATTACATGGAATATGTTTTCAGATTCCAATTACATTTTTAAAGCTTTAAGGAAAGAGATTTTCTTTGTTCTGAAATCCTATTACAATAGATTACTTTTGTTAATTGATGCACATTAGAGAGTGACAATGTTTTTTTCCTACCAAATTTAAGTGTATATCTTTGCACATTAAAAAAAAAGAAGAATATATAAACTAAAAGTTAAATTCCACCAGAATAACATCTATCTTAGACTGAAATATTCTGGTATTGAATATTGAAAGGGTTTACATAAAATCATCAGGAAGAGAAACAAAGCACTTAATAAAATGAACCTCTATAACCATATTGATATAAATAAAAAATAAACATCAACTTCATCTAGATCATAATGCGCCATCTCTCAAACAGATACATTTAAAAAAAATTTTGGCTGATACTATGTATACTTTATAAATCAATGTGTATGTAGTATAATTTTTTCACATTGTGTGTTATAATATTCATAATCTATGTTATTACCAAGCATTAAGATTATAGGATAAAAGAAAATCTTCTAGAGTAGTAACTATAAATTATGATAATCTTTATTTATTTGAATATAAAATAAGAAAAACAGCAAAACCAAACAAGTATATTTTCTGTAAATTTGTTCAGAAAAAAATACAAAAAAATCCCCCCAAAATATCATTATAACTTATCTCAAAATGTGGTTAACTTGAATTCCATCAAATCATTGGTATTTGTTTGCCTGTTTATTTTCTCATATTTTCATGATAAATACACAATTGGTGTTACTGAATTAATTCACATTAATTTTGTGCTTAACTGTTTACAAACTAAAGAGGTGATATCCCTGCATCCTCCCAGCAACCTTTGGATGCTGGTAGCATTACTATATTCACTTTTGTAAACAAAGAAGTAGAGGTTGAGTCAAGGTCTCCTTCCTTTGACTACTGCTTTCAAGCGTTAGTGTCTATTCCTAAGAATTATACTTGAGCTCTGGAACTTCCAAGCATTTCTTTCACATGCAACAAGGAATTATTTAAGAGCCATAACTTCAATATTATAACTTTGTATTAAAATATATTAATAGTATAGTGTATAACTCAGGCGACTCTTTTGATTAAGGGTGACTGAAAAAGTAGTTCCAGAGTCGCAGCACTTGACAATCTCTCTGCTGTTCTATAAAAGTTTTGTAATCTGTCATCTTAAACCTACCTCTAGACCTGTTTATATGGGAGGGAAGCAGTGCTTAAAAGTGACAAAAGGTATTTAAAACTTATTGGTGTACCACAAAACCAATGCAAGGCTCCAGATAACATTATGCTATTATAATATGTATTTATAGACATTATTTTGTTGGTATTTTTTTTCAAAGTTTTAAAATAAAAGGATTTCTCAGAAACATTTTGACTATCATTTTGTCTTCAGCTAATATTGAAAAAATTTAGAAAAACCGAATCTTTATCATTTTGTAAAACATTAATGATGTAAACAATAAAGGTTTAAAAGTCTGGAGCACAGCAAACCTACATTAACCTTCTGAGATATATTAATGAGACATACACATATTTATGCCTCAGGAGGTTAATTTACGTTTCTTTGGAAGAATACATGTACGCATTAAGATTTATAGAGTGTAACTTAACTATTAACTCATGGAGACTTTGTTTTGTTCATTTGTGGAAACATGAAAAGAAAAATCTATCTGCATTATTAATATGTCCTTTAAAAAAAAAAGATTTAGCACAACCCCTACCCTAATTTCTAGCATGTCAGTTCTGGGATATTTTCAACAACTGAAAGTGGGTGAGATTAATTAAGCTATATTTAATGACATACTGGAGCAGATTTTTTTACATATTTTACAATAGTTTTTCCAGTATAGATCCTATGTAGAATTACAAATAGTCTAAACTTACATCCTTGGCCACATGGAGTTATCAAAAGCACCTCAAGAAAACTTGTCTGTGTAGTAGCCTGATGGGAGCATTCGCTATCTTGGTAAGTTTGCCCAGGTTTGCTTGAGCTGTGCAACTTCTGCGACTCGATTCTGTCGGCGGATCTCAGTAAATGGCCTGAGTTAATCCCTAATGAAGCTGAGTACATAGAAATGAAACTGCTCACATCCTTCTAAGCAGCCTTTTCATCCTTCTATTAAGAGCAACCTTGGAAGCAAATAACCACTCTGTTTGTGAGTTAACAGAAACAAAAACCAGAGGGAAAACACTAGAGGTGTACATGAGCAATTTCCTTCCCCCCACCCTTATTCTCTCTTACTGTTACGTTGGTGTAAAGAGAAGTCTGCATGGCTACACTCAAGTCTCACCCCTCACAGGTTCCAGGGCCATCCTGACTCCTTCAAAGGGCTTTGCATGTCCCTGCTGAGATTCCTGCAGTATTAATTTTAAAGCTTACATCTCAGAAACTGATTCTAATTCCTTAGTGGAAACCTTGAGATAAATACACAACTGGTGTTATCCAATTAATTAACGGTAATTTTGTGCTTAGCCACTTGCAAGTTTAAATGGTAATATTCTTTTATCCTCCCAGCAACCTTTGGATGCTGGTAGCGTTATTATATTCATTTTTGTGGACAAGGAAATAGAAGCTGAGTCAAGGTCTCTTTCCAATGACTCTGCTCAGTGAGCCCTGAGTGTAACCAGACAGGTATGCCTTTTCTTTAGATAAATTTAATTGTAAGAGAGAAAATAAAGATAGGAGGGGAAGGAGAAAGATTATTCATACAGACATCTAGTGTTTTGATTCCTCTGGCATATGTTTCTATCTGTTAATTCACAAACAGGCTGTTTATTTTCTTCCTGTGGTGGTCTTAGTACAAGGATGTCAGCCTTCGCATGCTTGAGAACTTTCATGAGTCTCTTCAATTCATCTATTTTTGGTCATCAATCAGCTAACATGTGAAGGTGGCAAGGTACTAATTTTTTTAACCCTAAAAAAATACAGTAAAAGTACATGTCTTATAAAAGGGATAATGTGATAATACATCAATACAGCAACTACAAATACAATCACTTAATTACATTCCTAAGCTTACTGTATTAAAATGTTTATAACTGTTTTTGTAGTTTGTATCTATACATAGATTTGTCAGCTTTGGCAAGTAAAACTATAGGAAACCATTTAGATTTGTTTTTAATCTGTCAACCAGATCTATACAAAAACATTTATTAGAAAACCATATGTATGTAGTTTTCTATATGACCCAGAGTAATATGAATATAGAATATAGAAATATGACCATTAGTAATAAAAATGAGGAAAAAGAACATTACAATGTCTCCCATCAGCACTAAACACCACCAAAACACATGCTGTCAAATTATCTATCTCATATCCTCCACTAGCAGGTTTCAAGTTGAAATGAATGCAGACGAATTGCTACTTTTTCACGGTGATATGAGGCTTATCTCAGTTTTTTGACAGGGCTTGCACATAACAAAGCTCTTAATGGAAGCTGAAATTGTCTTCAATTATACCCGGTGTCTAAAGGTGGGTCAGCCTAGCTTTTTAAGCTCTTAAAATATCTCTGATTTTTGTGAAGGTTACCAAATTAATAGGACTCTATGAACTTTTGTCCTTACTTAAAAGTTAAAACTTGGAGGCTCACAGTACATGCTTTTTCTTTTTTTTTTTTTTTTTTTTTTTAGATTTCCCAGATTAGGTTTTATGTATAAGAAGAGCTCTGAAGATCAGAGCTGACAGCCACTGCAGTGTGAGTACCATTGCAGTTGTGGTCTCTGATTTCGGAAATGGAGGGAAACTTAATTTTCATTTATGATCCATTAGGTTTATTTAGCAAATATTAAACATCTACTCTTTAATATTCTAGGCATAGGGGATGCAGCACTGACAAAAATAGGCAGCTGTGTCTGTCCTTACAGAACTTACAGTTTAATGTGCAGAGACAGGTCATACATTCACTATTTTAAGTAAAAATTCTTTTGAAAGAAAAAAATTTCCTGTTCCTTTTTCTGTTGTCTACCTGTCTATGTAGCTATCAAGTTTGTGTTACTCTGTCCATGAGTTGAGCATTTTTATTATATTTTTTAGACCCATTTTGATTAGGGATAATTAAATAGAAGACATATTCCTCTACAAACTCTTTATTTGAAGTTCAGAATCTTTTGTATATATGAGTGTATTAAACATACACTCGTATATATAAATATTGAATATTGAATATATCGAATATTAAATATTCAATAAATATTTCTCTTTCCATCCCATGCCACCTGCTATTGACATTCAGTGTTAAAGGAAGAAATGTTATCTTTTTCAAATCTTAGCAGATTCATGCTCTTGACAATCAAAATTCCTAGAGATCAAATAGTTTTTCAATCAAAATAAATAGATGGTTTATTGCATTTAACATAACGCTTTTTTCATATTGATCATGGACAAGTCTACTATATTCTACTTTCTTGAAATTCCTTTTTCTTGGAAAAACAGCCATGTTTAAAATAATTAATACCACACATTAAATTACTTACAACTCTTTCAAATGGAAACAACCTAACAGTTCATGAGTTTTCAACATTTGGAAATAATTGTTGCAAAGAAGCACAGTTTTTTCCTGTAAGCTCCATTATTTCTGACATACCTCATTATTGTGCAGTGGCAAGATTTTCTATTTGTAGAATCTCTCAACTACTTTCATTAATTAAAGAAACTAAAAAAAAGAAAAACCTGTCGTAGTGATGGAAACTTATTTTTATACATTTAATTTTGAAGAACTGAATGATTTCTACTTCTGGGGATGAGCAAATGAGTAAATATGCATATTGGTTCAGCTACAATAAATATCGGACTATGACCCACATACTTCCTTTCTTCAAAGAGTTCATTGGCTGGTCATGAAGATCAAGGTACACTCCCAGTCAAATAATGTGGAAATTGCAGTGATATTGATTCAGGGTATCGTGGTAGTAAAGAAGAAGTCCAAAGGGAGTAGCCAGCAATGGGATTCTGTGTGCTGGCTGTTGTCTGAGCATTTTACATGTATTTACTTTAATAGTTGCAACCACTCTGAGAGATTGGTATTATTATTATCATCATTTTACTGCTGAGGAAACTGAGTCACGGGGTGTTTTTGCTTTTGTCTTTTCTAAGTAATTTGTCAAGGCGAGGTACAGTAAATGGGATAGCTTGGCGTGGCAGGGTTTCAGGGAAGGCAGGCTGAAGCTGTCATCTTGTTTGAGTTTTCAAGAATCAGTTGGAAGAAGGGACACCGAAAGGAGAGAATAGAGATACATCTCAGGTAGAGGAAACAGGATTTAATAAAACAGGGGTCATAAATACATGCTATGTGAAGGGAAACTTGGCATCTCAGTTTTGCTATGACAATAACTGCAATGTTGGCTACAGAGAAAGATGAGCTGGAAAGCTAACCAAGGGCCTCTTCAGGGAGGCTGGAATTTTACATGTTGTCAAAGGGAATTTGTTTAGGCCACCAGAAGCAAAAGAGAAGTTTTACACAGAGAGGTAAGATGGCCACTTTTGTTTGTTATAAATGTCATTTTGATAATGGATTGGAGTGGACAAAAATGGAGCAGAACAGTAAGTCAGAAGGATGTTTCAGCAAATCAAGCAAGTGAATTAAAGCCATGATAGAATGGAATGAGAAGAAAGCTTGACTTAAAAAGCACTTTGGAGGTAAATTTGGCAAGATTTGTTCATTGACAGGATGTGGGATGTGAGGAGGAAACAGGAGTCACGGGGGTCATTCTCAGTTCTCTAGTTTGGAAGGAAAATGGTGTCATCAAAGGAGGCAGTGAATTTAAGAAAAAGACATAGCTTAAAGTTAGATAATTTGGACCCATTGAGTTTGAAATGTCAGTGAGTCATCTAGGTCCAGATGTTCAACAGTTGGTGGAATGTTCAGGTCAGAAGCATGAAAAGAGTTTAATGGTACAGAATGGGGAAACTGATTTCCCAGAGATAGGGCATACATTTATATGAGTTGCAGGTAAGGAGTGGAACTCTGAGGATCATTAATGTTCAAGAAAAATGTAGAGGAAGAGAAGCCCAAGGAAAAGCCCAGGGAGGAATGGCAGGAAAAGTGTGCCCCAGCTGAGAAGAAAGGTTGCAAGCAATGTGAAGTGAAGCAGAGAGGGCTTCACTTGAATTATTAAATTAGATTATTAAATTAAATAAATTCAATTATTAATTGAATTATTAAATTAAATTAATTATTGAATTATTTATTTAATTAAAATGAATAAATGAAATTATAATTTACTTAAATTTTTAAATTCTCATATAAGGAGCTCATCAGGTTCTAAAATTAAGCCACTCTCTAAAATGCTAGTTGTACAACTTCAGAATCAACTTTATGAAACCGTAGGGACACCAGACATCTCTGAAGACAGTGCCTTTGCTCTTTGTAAAGGAATAAAAGCAGCTTCCGACCACCATGCTGCAACTATTCGAAGGCAATAGGCTTAAAGGAAATAAATATTTTTTATTTTTAAAAGTTGTCTTATTATTTATAAACTATAAGTCTAAATTCCGAACTTAAAATTACTGGAGATAGTACTGGATGTCATCTAGTTCTATTTTAGCCTTTCATAGTGAGAACAATATTAAGAAAATTTATTGAGTGCTTACTTTTCACCATACCCAGATCTAATTACTTTACATGTAGAAACTCAGTTTCCCATGAACACATGACAGGGTCGGACAGCTGGGAAAGGCAAAGACGAGATTCAAACCTAAGATGATGCCCACATGACCTGTTTAATCATCCCCGCTCATTGCAGATGAGGAAGGGAGCCACGTGACATTCCTGGTTGGTTATTAGAGTTGAACCATCACTGAGTGTCCCTTCTTCAACCATTCTGCTTCATTTTATGCCCCTTCTGACATACTAATGAAAAATAAGAGAATTAAGCCTATTTCCAGACATCGAAAATGAACAGAACATACTGACATCATTCATCATGCACTATCTTGGAAAAAAGTTTACATCCTGGGTTCAATTTTTAGGTCAAGTATAGAACCAGAATTCATAAATATTTTCTATACTTTGTCAGGTAAGAGGCCCAGCATTAATGTAAATGCATTTTTTTTTCTATGCACATCAAGCTTAAGCTCCCTTCTAGATCTTCCCTGATCCTAAAATGCAAAAGGGGATTAAAGAATTTGAAAAGATCATTTGCTGTATCTGCTACCAGTGATGCCTTGTAATTTCTCTCCCAGAAAAGGGCCTTCCTCATCCTAAATAATCATTGAAACACTCTTGACCTGCAGCACAAAGGGTGGTGAGTTTACCGTACAGTATTAACTATTATACAGTATAAACTATGAGAGTTTTCCCTAAAATCAGCAAAATAGATAACCTTTTGAATTCGAAAATTGGTAAAAATAAGTTTTAGATGTATTAAGTGGCCAACATTTCCAGATGTTGAAACATACGTTTGCCGTTACACATTTGTTTGCCGCACTCTTTCTCACACTATTCTTGATCATCAGATGTTAACATATTAAACTAGGAGATGTGTTGTTTCCATCACTCTTTTCAATTACAGGGAGAGATGGAGGGAGCAAATTAGTGAACCCGCTGAAGAAACTGAGCGCAAGCTTCTCTGCAGGACTTGAAAGCGGTTGCTCCTGGCCTGCAAGCATTTCAGTCTTTGATACTCAGACTTGAGCTGCAATATTTCACTTATTAGATTTGCTTTCTTCTGGATGACAGCCTGATATCATGGAGTTTGCATCTTAATTGGAAATATCCACTGCTAGTCTCTTTCAAATTCTACCTATTAATAATATTTTACACGTTCTAACAAGCGCAGTATAATCAGAAACAGTTCTGAAGTAGGTCACTCAGAGACGTGCAGTGATCCTTCTCTCCCAGGTAGTTCCCTCCTTTCCCTGTCCTGCATGGGGTCAGCTTCTCTGTGCTTGGTGATTCAGGTTTAGGAATCACCCATCAGCTGCCTGGTCACTAGTAACGTGGCCTTATTACAACTCAGCAATGATACTGTTCGTTCAGGAAGGGCAAATCTTCGTCACGCTAGAAATTTAAAAAGTGGACAGGGACTCCTTTAACGTTTTTAATTTAAATAAAGGATTTTGGGATACTTTTGAAATCCGTCATGTAACTGTAGATGAAAATATAATTTCCTAGGTATCACGTGGCTAAAATCAAGGTAGTAATTATCAAGCAGACCTTATTTATTGGTGCCACAGGCTAGCTGTGAAAAAGCGTTCCAGTAACAAGAAAGTATGTAGGTAAGGATGTATGCATCATTGATTTGCTTATAGCTTTCAGCATCTCGATTTGGGGGTGCTGCCTTCAATTTGGAAGCTATAGATACCTAAATGTAGACCTGGGTCTTGGGGGTTATGCACCCTTGACTCTTTGCTGCTCAGTGTGACTTCTTTTGACTCATAAATCATTTTTGAAATAAGGGACCCGTGCTGCTTCATTAGATAACCATGTCACCTGTGGTCTTAGATAAGTCGGCAGGATTGTCATGCCATTCGGCTCTCTTTAGGGTTTTGTAGTGATGTGTAAGGGGTCTGGAGTAAGGGAAAACACACCAGGGCAAGGTTAGCAAAAATATTATGTTCAAGGATTCACGGTAGCTTGCTACAGTCCTGAGAGTCATCTCACTAGGGTCTCTTTTGGACTCAGCCTGGGCTCTTTTACAGAAAAGGTACCTGTGCATGTCTCACCTGTCACAGAGAAGGGAGGGAGTGGTTTAGTTCGTGGGTGTACACGGAGGCTGCTTGGCGCCTGTATACAATCTTGGGTGACACCAGATGTTTACAGGAGTGGCCTGGGAAAGCCACATACCCTGTACCTGGGATCCACTGGGCAGTCCAATGGGATACTAAACTAAGATCACTTCTGTGGAGGGAGGAAGCCCCAGTTCTAAGGGAATCTGAGCGTGGAAGTCACACCTCCATCTGGGATAACATTTGACTAGAATTCAACAAACTTGTGCTGACCCATCATACTTATTTCTCTCTGATTATTTAAAAAACATCAGTGTCATTCTTTTAGAATTTTTCCAAAGATCAAAAAGAAGCACACTGAATTTTAGAACCTGAAATTTGCCTTTTTGTATATATAAACATTATTTTTTTAACTCCAGTCTTGGGTAGTTATTTCCTTCATCATCATTTCATTAATATTATTCATGGTTAACAGGTAAATTTTGAATTTTCTCTGAGCTTATTGCAATGGTTTAGACCTTCAAGCACAACCTTATTTGAAGTATTCACAGAGGAAGATATATTGCTATCTTTTCTCTATATTGGGGGACTTATTTTTTCTACCCTTTCCAGTTTGGAAATATTTTTTCTTGAAGCTAAAAAAAATAGTGAAAATACATCTTATTTCTGTAATCTAACTTCACATTCAATCCTTTCCAAGGCTCTAAGGCCTGTCGGTGGCAGAGCTGGAACTTGAATTCAAGACTTTGTTTTTAACACGTGGGCTCTGAACTACTCACTATATTTCTATCTGTCTCATGAGTCTGTAATTTTATAATACTCAGTATTGTAAAACAAATAAATAGAAAGATAAACAGATAAACAAAATACAAATCTTTCTTCATAGAGACTTTCATTTATTTTCTAAGAAGCAGTGTTTCAATTTGGCAAAACCAGAGGAAAACATGCACCCAATCTGAAGAATAATAATTGCTTAAATTTTATTTCAAACTCAAAATGTGTCTGCACTAAGTGGGAAGTGGCCTTCATAATTTGACAGAATTATAATATGTAAAGGTCAAAATTAGAAGTTACAGAGCTAGCTAGAGTTTAATCAAGATAGAAAATCAAGCTTTCTCTCCTCGTGGCTCCACTGCCTTCTCAGTTGCTAGCTATTAGTTCTTCACAGAGCTACAATGTTGGGGGCAGGGATTTCTGTGCTGTGAGCTTATGAATATATGAATATATATTCCATAAAGAGTTTTTCACCTGAGTTTTAGGAGGCAATGCAGAAAAAGATGGAAAACAAAGGATATGCATCTAATTAGTATCTAATCCAATGCTAGACGTTGGCCCAGTTAACCCCCCTTCACCTCTACCCTCGACCCGCCTCTCTCTGTTCTCCACATCTTTGCAGACATTTACAGCAGCGCGGCCCTGGCAATCTCAAGTGTCTTGGTCTGGGTGAAGCCTTGTTAGGCTGCCTAACTCTCTATCCAGAATAGAGACAGAATCGAATGACCTACAAGAGGCCAGCCCCAAATTCACCCAAATAGCTCAACACATTCTACTTCACACCAGTCTGCGAAGCTATATGAAACATATCGAACTCTGTTTAATGATCTGTTATTACTTTGGGAGGCTTTCTGAATGTTAGAAGCACTGTTTTCTCCAGGAGGAAGGCTCTGATTGGCCCCCTGCAGTCCTGCAAAGCCATTATGGACACTGGAATTGGTTTACTCAGTCATTATGAGTCTCATGGACATTTCTATTCCAATACTTGTGTATACACACAGTGAAATAATGGTTTCTATTATTGTCCTGATCCTAAGGCAAAAGTGGGTAATAAATTAGATTCAATTATCTAGAGTGTCTATATAATTGTAGTACAGTTTTATTAAATTAATGATAGTTATCAGAATCGTTCCAGTTTCTCAGAATAAGACGCCTGAGAAAACTACAGAGCAGAGGAACCTTGCATACCTAAGCACAAAACTGAACACTTTAATTTAATCTCACAGTTATCTAAGCATATGAAATTGACCCAGTATGTGACTTAGGACCTCATCTTTCTGAGTCTCTGTTTTACTCATCTATAAAACGTTACAAATGTACATGTCACCTACAAATTCCTCATTTCAAAGATCCTGTCATTCTAATATGGAATTGTTCCTCGGTTGACATAAAACATTTAATTCTTATTAGGGATAATTTTGTTAAAATGTATTTATAAGCAAGAATGAATTTGATGTTCAAAACTTGTCAGCTTACCAAAAATCTTGAATGTTGTGAAATTGATAATGTTCCACGTAAGTGTTACAATTCAGGATAAAGGAGGAAATATTTGTGAGGTTTATTTTATTTTTTTTTTCAGGTTGTGTTGATGCAGTGCCTTTTTGTTTTTTTTAAATTAAGAGCAGGTGGATATTTAGACATCAAAAAGAGCTGCTTGAAATAGTGAACGCTGTATTACTAAAGCTCGCAAGCTGAGGTTTGCTGACAAGAGAAATAATCATAAAACATAATCTTTTCTTTCATCAAAGAAAGTTATGTCTGCCCAAGATCTGAAGCCCAACACCCATAAAATGGTTTCATACAAATGACATTCTATTCAAAACAGCTGTCTGTGAGAAAAATAAATGGGATTTAATCTGCCATAAAATGAATTGCACAATTTATTTTTCTTGAAGAAGTCATGCCTTTGTGACATTGGTGAGCTGTAACAGTTTTGCTTTCAAAAGCAGTATCTCCTTCTATGCCAAACCCATATTAATTCAACCATGTGGAATTTTCCTCCAGAAAAAGCAACTGGAAAGCCAAGCCAGCTAATCCACCACCTGATGCCTTTCTCTATCTTTAAAAGTACTGGTTTAAAACACAAGTCCGAGATAAATTTTCAATCCAGAGAGAGAGAGAGTTTGACATGCTTGGTCATGAAGACTGAAATATGTGCAATTGTCAAAGTCAGCCATTAATACCCTGCAAAATGAGATTTCATGTTCTTCAAATTAATATTTAGGAAGAGAACAAAACTGCAAAAGAACAAAATGCCAGCCAGAAAAATGACAATTAGGTGAGTTTTATCATCTCTTTAGAATGAACTGTTTTTTAAAAAAAGGTAAAAGCTACTCATAGGGCTAATATAAATATTTATAACCCCCAAATTGACTAAGTCAGAAAACATTTCTATATGAGTATTTTAAAGATAATAGAGTAATGGTTTATTCTGTTTATTTCATTCATTTAATACACAAAATACTTTTTAAAATGACAAAAGAAAAGAAAACAATTAATAAAACATTTTTCTACTGTGGAAATTGTTCTAATACTATATGTGACATCTAAGATATAGGCTAGACAATGGAACTAAAGTTGTGTCTCTCCATTCTATTACTTCATTCTATTACATATTTTCCAAAATACTTATATATATGTTCAAAATTAGCCTAAATATATTTCATTGTGATGATGACACTCCCTAAAACAACCCACGTTAGAACATTTTAACAGTTTTTGTTAAAAAAATCTATTTGCATTGTTCAACAAATGTATCTTTGTAAATTAAATATGAATCCTAAAGTAATTAAAGCTGAAAATAATTTCACCTAATTGAGATTATTACTTTCTTTAGAAGACAGAAGCATATTATCCCCTTCAGTACCTTTTGCAGTGTTCTGACTACCAATGCCAGTAATGTAAAGCTAACCCATAACACAATTTAGAAAAACAAGGAGACAATAAAATGCTACTCTAAATATTAAGGCAAAGGTAAGGCTCAACAAAGATATATAGCTTTCAGTTTTGTCAGATAAATGCTGTTCTTCTTTCTGTAGATATCTACATCATGTGAGATTGGATTTTTAATTTAAAAGAGACAAACCTCAAAATTGCTCATCTTCTGAAACAGATTCTACTCAAAGCAGACCCTGCCACTGATGGGTAATACTCAGATGTTATGAATGCAAAAAAGATTTCTTACGAGTTGATTTTATAGTTTGTAACTTCCCAAACTTTTACTGTTGCATATTGTAGGCTCATTTTCCTCTGACCTTGAGAGAACATTATTGATTTACATTTCCTCACAGCAACAAATGTTAAACTAATTGGTAAACAGAACTGTTTTATTAAAACTATCTATACATTTCACTCTTATGCAACATGATATAAAGACATCATGAGAAATCAGGATAGCTTTCTTTCATTTCTTTGGCAGATGATGCTGAATTTCTGAAGAGTATTTAGTTCTTTTTTTATAACGTTTGCTTAATTCCTGCTACTTGACAGCATTTAGTTTGATTTCATATTTTGATTTAAAATACAATTATCCTCACAATTTTAAATTTAAATCTTAATCTAAAAATTCCAAGATTCATTTACAGTGACTAGCTCTCAATAAATCTGAGACATAAAAATTGCTTGTCTCATAGGCTAGCAGAGTATCCGATGGAATACCAGCACTAAAACATTTTTGTCGACTGTCATCTTAAAATCTTTAAACGCATTTTAGTGTTAGCATTTTATAATATAATATAGAAATGCACTACCATTCTTCGTCTATTTTATAATCTTTTCACACTGATGATATCTTCCAACTTTGAATAGTTGTAAAATTTGTCTGCTTATAGAAACTTTCCTTAATGTATACTTGAAGACCATTTGCATAAAATAGAAATTGAAATTCAAGATATGTCATTATCATTTGTGAAATCATTTAAATATATTCCCAGTACTTTAAAGATTTATAAACACTTTCAGCCATGTGAAGAGTCTAGGAATTTTTATGGTAATATGAATCTTTATAGAAATTGCTTTGCTGTACATATGTGTGTGTACACACACACATATATATATTTGTTCTGTTTTTTTCTCTTTGTAAACTTGGCTGGCCTGGGAGGATAGTTTCAAGTCTCTGGTTTTCCTCTAACTAGAACATGGAGAATAACAGATTTGTGTGAAACTCAAGTACTCAACTACCTCCCTTTTCTGATTGGGAAGTTTGAAAATGCAGAGGCAAGAATGCACGAGTGTGTGTATGTGTGCCCATGTTTGTGTATGTGTACCTGGGTGCACAGTGGTACCTCCACACTTACGTTAAGGGACGTGTATCAGCAACTGTCATGTGACTATCCTCCAATTGGACTTGCATTCATCTCAGCACACAAAGTTCAGAGAACTGTCAGGTTCAAATACACCCTATCTCTGAGGTTAAGGCCCAGCTTATTTCATACATTTCAACATTTTCCATGTGGATGCCGTTAAGGTTGCCTGGAATTTGGAGATAAGCCCAGGATTAGTCCTGCTCTCAAAGTCATCATGAAGCCTTGTTCCAGGTCTCAAGTTAAGTTGTTAAATGTATTTCTAAGAGCTTACTGGAGAAAAAATAGTCACACTTACAAACTTTGCTAAGCTTCGGATAGCAAAAACACAGCGGTGGTTGCTGAAAACTTACCTGCTGCCCTTCACCTTCCTGTTTTTATAGATGGCGGACTTGTGCTCTGAGGCTAAAATAACACTCTGCTACCAAGCGTGCTTTGGGAAAAATATCTAAACTGAGAACTACTGAATGAAATATTCACTTTTTTCCAAAAAGTGTTTTGAGAACTGGGTCAATCCTATTCAAGTAGATTTTTAAAAATCACTTGGAGGTGATTTATAATTATTCTATAATTAAAAATATTTTAGTATTTTATTTTTTCTATTGCCATGAAATCCACCATTACAGACTTTTCCATTTACTATGTACTTAAATTTGTTGAAAATATGAATTCCAAGTGATATTACACTCATTCTAATAACATTGCTAAAATATTGGCTTTTCTGTATTTTTGTCATGTGTAGCTAGTTTATTTTCCTGGAGGATGTAAATATAAGGCAATAATATTTAATTAAGTCTTGTCAAAATGTTATTGCCTTTGGCCAAAGGACATTGCAGAGTATCTGAAACAGGTATAATGCAAAGGTGTTAAGTTGCATACTGAACAGAATTGGGATTTCTGAAAATAAATTTAAAGTGTAACACTTCAGAAATAACTTCCTAAAGGATGCCAACATTCTTCCTGTATCTTTCTGTACTTTAAAATTTGTCTAGCCTACTTAATCTTATTTTTAAAGAGTTAGTGAAAATTACTCTACACACTATGGGGTTATGATTTTTGGGATTGTCTCCCGCCAAAAATAAGTCACTTATGTTGTTTAACAACACAATTATAGATATATCTAAATAAAAAGGAGTAGAAAAAGTTTCTCTGTCTTAGAGTCCCTGTAAACAAGAGTTGCCTTGGGATATTGTCCTTCTCTTGCAATAGTGAAGGAACCTTGAAAAGGATCCTACTAAACACTCATGCAAGGCCACTCATGCAGCTTAGGTAGATAACATAATCTCTTTTCAAATTAAATTCTCAGGATTTATTTTACTTCAATATTTGTAGTAGCTCATTGGTCATATTGGAGATGTTTTTGATGTTAAATCAGTCTGGATTTTGCCAATGTATTATAAAATACCATAATTGGTCTTCACATATCATCTAAATGAATTCTATTGTTTCCGGAGATAGATTCTTATGGATTATATTCGATTAAATTGAGAGACTCTCCTCAAAAAATATGGATACCATTTATATTATTAATATGATAGTAGGAGAGTATTCAGTGCTAGAAATCAATGGGTGGTTTCCTGTCTTAGAGTTAAGTTTGTTATCCATCTTGAGCTAATTTTTGTGAGTGGTGAGACATATGGATCCTGTTTCAATTTCTGCATGTGGCTATCCAATTTTCCAAGCTCCATTTATGTAATAGGGATTCTTTTCCCCAATTTAAAATATATTGCTGTCTACTTTGTCAAAGATCACATGGCAAGATGTGGATGGTTTTATATGTGAGTTCTCTGTTCTATTCCATTGGTCTATGTCTCTATTTTTCTATTTTTGTGCCAGAATCCTGCTGTTTTGGTTACTATAGCCTCGTAGTATAGCTTAAAGTGTGGTAATGTGATACCTCCAGAGACATGAAACCATAATAATTCTAGAAGAAAATGTTGGAAAAACTCTTCTAGATATTGGCCTACACAAAGAATTTATGAAGAAGACCACAACGACAATCACAACAACAACAAAAGTAAATCAGTGGGATTTGATTAATCTGAAAAGCTTCTACACAGCCAAGGAAACAATCAACAGAGCAAATAGACAACCTACTGAATGGGAGAAAATATCCGCATGCTATACATCAAATAAAGGACTAATAACCAGGATCTATTAATACAAAGAACTCAAGCAAATCAGAAAAATCAAAACAATCCCATTAAAAAGTGGGCAATAAACACAAACACAAACTTTTCAAAAGAAGATAGACTAATGGCCAACAAACATATGAAAAAATGCTCAACATCACTAATAATCAGAGAAATGTAAATCAAAACCATAATGAAATATCAACTAACCCCAGTGGGAATGATTTTTATCAAAAAGTCCCAAAATAATAGATGCTGGCATGGATGCAGAGAGAAAAGAACACTCATACACTGTTGATGGGACTGCAGACAAATGCAACCTCTATAGAAAATAGCATGGAGATTCCTCAGTGAACTAAAAGTAGACCCACCATTAGACCCATCAACCCCACTACTGGCTATTTACCCAAAGGAAAAAAAAGTCATTTTATCAAAAAGACACTTGAACTAGAATGTTTATTGCAGCATAATTCACAATTACAAAGAAGCAGAATCAACCCCAGTGCCCATTAATTCATCAGTGGATTAATAAAATGTGGTATATGTATACCATGGTGTACTACTTAGCCATTAAAAAATGAATTAATACCTTTTGCAACAATCTGGATGGAAATTGAGACCATCCTAAGTGAAGTATCACAAGAATGGAAACACAAACACCACATATTCTCACTGTTAAATTGGAACTGACTGATCAGCACCCATGTGCACAGATAGAGGTAAAATTCAACAGAAATCAGGCAGAGGGGAGGGGGAGGAGGGGATGGGTGTAATCATACCTAACGGATACAGTGTACTCTATCTGGATGATGGACACACTTATAACTTTGACTCAAGCAGTACAAAAGAAATCCATGTAACCAAAACATTTGTAGTCCCATAATATTCTGAAATTTTTTTTAAAAAAAGAAATCAATGGCTGAGAGCAATTATTCTCCTGTGTAGTGCACAATTCACTCAACTATCCATGGATGCTCTCCCTCAGAACCTTTCTATAAAGAGTTGCTATTGTTCTCCTCATTTTGATAAAAAAAATCTGAGACTCAGAAAAGTAAATTTACCCAATGTCATACAGTTAATAAGTGATGTTGAGATTCTGAACTGTGCTCATGATGTTAATTATTTTTAATTTCCCATAATGCAGAAAGCAGGAATGATGGTTCTAGGTTCACTTAAACCCGAATATACCCCAACTCATACTATCAGATGAGATGGGATTTTATAATCCAAAACAAAAATTTGAAAGACAGGCCTTTCTTATTTCATGTAACTTTAAAATTATCATGCATACAAAAGATTATAGAAGTATTTTTATCATTTATTTCAAAATTTACTTTTGCATTTGATTATAAAATAACACTTTCAATTTGATGGTTTATAGAAATAGAATAGCTAAATTAAAGCTTTACATGGGCATTAAAGTAATTATTATTCTTAAAAATATCCAATTGGAAAGTAGGCATAGAAGAAACATACCTCCAAATATTAAAGGCGATACGCGACAAACCCACAGCCAATGTCATACTGAATGGGGAAACATTTAAAGCATTCCTCTAACAAGACAAGGATGCCCACTTTCACCCCTCCTATTCAACATAGTACTGGAAGTCCTAGCTAAAGTAATCAAGCAAGAGAAAGAAATAAAGAAATAAAAGGCATCAAAGTTGGAAAAACTGAAGTCAAATTATCACTGCTTGCTGATGACATGATCTTATATCTGGAAAAGTCTAAACACTCCACTCAAAAAACTCTTATATTTAATAAACAAATTCAGTAAATTTGTAGAATACAAAATTTGTAGAATACAAAATCAATGTACAAAAATCAGTAGTTTCTATATACCGATAATGATCCAGCTGAGAGTGAAATCATGAGCACGATCCCATTCACAATAGCTACAAAAACCAATAAAATACCTAGGAATATACTTAACAGGATGTGAAAGAGCTCTATAAGAAAAACTACACAACACCGATGAAAGAAATGTAGATGGCACAATCAAATGGAAAAACATCCCATGTTCATGAATCAGATGCATTACTGTCATTAAAATGGCCATACTGCCCAAAGAGATCTACAGATTCAATGCAATCTTTACCAAAATATCAATGTCATTTTTCACAGGGTTAGAAAAACAATTCTAAAATTCATATGGAACCAAAAAAGGAGTCCAAATAGCCAAAGCAACCCTAAGCAAAAAGAACAAAGCCAGAAGCATCATGTTATCTGACTTCAAATTACAGTACAAGGCTATAGTAACCAAAACCACATCGTGCTGGTATAAAATGGACACATAGGTCAACTGAACATAACAGAGAACTCAGAAATAAAGCCACATATTTACAGACAACCGATCCTTGACAAAGCTGACAAGGGCATGCCTTGTATTTGGATAGCTTTTCAATAAATAGTGCTGAGAAAATTGGATTGCCATATGCAGAGAAATAAAACTGGACCCTCTTCTTTTACCATATACAAAAAACAACTCAATATGAATTAAAGACTTAAATATAAGACCCAAAACTATAAAAATACTTGAAGAAAACTTAAGGAAAACTCTTCTGGAGTTCTGATCTAGGCAAAGAATTTATGACTAAGACCTCAAAAGCACAGGCAAAAAAAAAAAGAAAAAAATAGAAAAATGAAATTTAATTAAACTGAAAGCATCTGCATAGCAAAATAATTATCAACAGAGTGAACAGACAATCTGCAGAATGGTAAACAATATTTTCAAACTATTCATCCAATAGGGTACGAATATTCGGTATATACGAGGAACTCAAACAACTCAATAATAAAACCCCCACAAATAATCCCATTAAAAAGTGGACAAATGACATGGATAAACATTTTTCAAAAGAAGACATATAAGTGGCCAATAGGTTAGGTATATGAAAAAATGCTCAACATCACTAATCATCAGAGAAATGCAAATTAAAATCACAATGAAATATCATCTTAACCCCAGCCAGAGTGGTTATTATTAAAAAGACAGAAAGGAACTGATGTTGGCAAGGATTGGGAGAATAAAAAGCACTTACACACTAGGGTAAGAATGCAAATTAGTACAACCTCTCTGGAAAAGAGGATGGAGATTTCTCAAAGAACTAAAAGTAGAACTATCATTTTATCTGCAATCCCACCATTGAACATCTAACCAAATGAAAATAAATCTGCTTATCAAAAAGACTCCTGAACTTGCATGTTTGTCACAGCACTATTCATATGGCAAAGATAAGGAATCAACCTAAGTGTCCATCAGTGGATGACTGGATAGAGAAAATGTGGTATATATTCACAATGGAATACTATACAGACATAAAAAAGAATGAAATCATGTCTTTTGTAGCAACATGGATAGAACCGGTTATCATTATATTATGTGAAGCAAGCCAGAAACAGAAAGTCAAATTTTGCATTTTCTCACTCATAAGCGGGTACTTAAAAAAGTGAACACATGGACATAAAAAGTGGAGTGATAAGCTGGTGAGACTTACAAGGGTGAGGGGGTGTGAGTGGGTGGATGATGAGAAATTACTTAATGGGTACAATGTATGTTATTCCAGTGGTAGATACCCTAAAAGCCTTCATTTGACCACTATGCAATCTATGCGTGTATTAATAACAAAATTGCATGTGTATCCCATAAATGTATACAAATTAAAAAAAAATACTGTCTCAAATAATTCTTTGTCTGTTATTCCACCTCATTAAGCGTGATTACACTGACAGGCTGCTTACTTCCCAGGTAACATTATATGAAGAATCACAGTCCCTCAAAGTTGCTACTGTACCAAAGATGACAGTGATTTGAAGCTAGAAAAATGTTGATGTTATTATTTTTAACCTTTTTAAACACTTTCAGTTGAAATATACCACTGAGAAATATTCAGCAAAAAACACTCTACAAACTACAGTTTTCTGCTACCAAGTGTTTCTTACCGTATTATCCCCAGGTCAAAATTCCAGTATAATAAATAGTTGACCAAGACAAAGTTAATTTTGTGGGAAACAATGCAAAGATACACCGCTTTACTTCTCCTGGTACCAGTCAGCCACAAAGACCATTCACTTGGTGATCTGCAGCCTCAGATCTTTGTTTCCTTCTACATTTTTAAAAAATAACGCTTTAGCTTTATTAACACAAATGCCTATTTTTAGCCTGAGGTAATAATGAGTGCTTTAGAATCGAAAGAAATAAATGTATTATTTAAATATTGTTTTTTAAGTCTCTGAAAATTTCAGTTTTACATATTGGCTCTTACTCTTAGGTAGTAGTGAATGTGTACCCACCTAAGCAACGCAAAGCAAAAACCTCTTTGAAATCAAATCTAAATGACTAAGGTGATAGTTTGTATTTTAAAAGAATAGTGTTAAACAACCTCATTTCTGTCATATCGACTTTTTAACACATATTGATGTTAGTCAACTCCTGAATCAGCATTTATTATCAGTACATACAAATCAGTATTTAAAAAGACTATAGTTCTACTAAAGACAGTTCAAAATTAACACACTAAGCACTAAGCAGTGTGACTTTTATAGAATTTTTGAATACTATGAAAAAATGACATTTTTGCTGCAAATAAAATTTCTAAAACCTCAATTTACCCATATGCTCTCAAGATGTATTCTCTTTTGAGACATAACAATAATATTAAATCAAATTATTCTGTCATTCTTTCTTATAAATACACATATAGTTAAGCCAAGCTCCCTCATGCAATGAAACGTAAGGTAGAAAATTATGCTTCCAAGTAGATGATTATCATGAGAAAGGTTTTCTCTTCTCCACTCACACAAACCAAGCAAGAGGGACTTTACTTTCCCTGAAGCATTAACGGCTCTCATAATTAGATCAAATATGACTTATGATATCCTACTCTCAGGAAACTTTCTATAATTTTATTATCCTGTCTTATAAGCCAAATTGTGTCTTATAAGATTTATAAAAATATTAACATTTATGTCAAATTTCTAATACACTGTTACACCAGATTGTTTTTGTTGTTGTTCAAATAGATAAAATAGCAAGAATTTCTAAGTAAAAATATGTATTTGTGTCCCTTATAATTTCTAATATTTATGAGGCAACACAAGCACAGCATGAAGAATGTATCATAGTGGTAAATAAAAGAGTGGATACTTTTCAGAAACAGGAACAGATTTTATAATTCCATTCAAGTATTTCACCATTTGTATGTACTTACATTAATATATTTTGCAGTGTTTTTTCTGAAGGTGAAAGTAGAATTTGAGGCATTTTGCCAACACCTGTCTAATTTACGACAGAAATGTAATGCACATTTCTTATAGTTCCCCAAATGACAACAATATCTTCTCATTAAGTTTCTTTTGCATTTGGCCAACATTTTATGAAATCACAACATAGATAAAACTTCACAGTCATGTTTCAGGTGGAATCAGAAAGAAACTCTCGTTATTAGGTTTTTTAGAAAAGCCCTTGGTGAGTATGTGAGTGATAACTGAATCGGATAAAATGTTGTCAATTGTATCTTACCTCTGTCACTGAAGTCATCTACCAGAATGATTTCTGCTATCAGACTCTCCGGGGTTCGGTTAATTATACTGTGTATGGTTCGTAGGAGTGAAGTCCAACCTTCATTATGAAATGGGATAATGATGCTGGTGTTTGGCAGCCTTTCCAGGTACATCTTGTGCTTACAGCTGGAGATGATGAAGGAAAAAAAGATGTATGTCAAAGGCAAACTATAGTATATCTTATACTGCTATTTATTCATTACGTTATCAGACAGCTGTGAACACAGGACTTAGTATTATGCTTTCCCAATCGGAGCTTGAACATCATAATAGTTACCCCTTCATTCATGGAATTCACCAAAGATTCTCTTTCACACTCATTCTTAATGAAACAATTAATTTATCCTCTTTTGAATCAGGGGCTCAAGTATGTCAGTTTGTTGAAATGTTGTGGTCCTGTTGATGCACATTTTTCCTATTGCTATATAATAGAAATAAGGATAAATGATAGGAATTCAAATTGTTGCCACTGAGCACATGACTCAGGTTTAGTTGGGTTTCCTGAAGAATTCTGAATATTTAACTTCTGTAATAATTATGCTTAATTAGTCAATTTTGGTTGTGGAGTGTTTTAATAGCTGGACAGTATTTAAGGCTCTAAGGGGAAAAACAACCACAGCTATTCAATGCAATAAATGAAGATTTAATCCAAAATAACTGTGAACTGAATACAATTCATAATAAGATTACATTAAGGTCCAAACCAAGACATTATCACATGCCTAATGGAAACTATAAAAATAAATCTCAAGTTAATTTTTTTCATCATTAAAACAATCAGAGAAGGCAAGAAAGAAGTAATTTTTTATCCTTTTTATTCATTATTGAATCTAAGAATTTATTATTTTTAACAATATTTATCGAACAGGTAGATTTTGATGTTTTCAGACAATGAAAAGAGTTTGAAAGACCATCAAAATGATACCATGATATAGCATAAAAATGCTGTAGAAAACATGAAACTTATTTTAGGGTAACTCAAATGGCAAAAAGTACACATGAAATAGACCTGTCAGGAATTTCAAGAGTACAGTGAGATAGATGCTTTCACACATAATGCACAGATCTGGAAAAAAGTTCTAGTGTAATTTAGCACACCTGGTCATAATTACGTGGGACCATCCATTCTTCTGAACAAAGCCAAAGGCCAAAAATTACTGTGCTTTCATATATTGGTGTTCAGAATAATTGCACCTACTATGCAAACCATCATACCTCACAGTATTCTGGAAATGCCAGTGATATTCTCAAGAAGGCAAGTCATTTTTTAAACATTAAGACAAGATACCGTTCATATCATTTGCTTATTAATTTAAAAATGCATTTAGAGCAATATCCTATAAATAATCAATAGGCTCATGACTTTTTTTTTAAATTCAGGATATTATGAGGGTACAAACATTTTGTTTGGTTACATGAAATGCATTTGCCAAGCTCAAGCCAGGGCTACAAGCATGTCCTTCCCTCATACAGTGTGACCCATTTTCATTAGCTATGGGTTTACACCCCCACCCCCTCTACCTCCCAGCTCCCACCCCCAACCCCCACCCCCGCCACCAGATCGGCACCCAGTGAGTATTACTACCATATCAGCACCTCAGTTTTGATCAATTAGTACCAGTTTGATGGCGAGTACATGTGGTGCTTGTTTTTCCATCCTTGTGATACTTCACTTCAAAGGATGGGCTCAATCTCTATCCAGGATAATATAAGACATGCTAGATGTCTTATACAACTACATTGTTTTTTGTAGTTGAGTAGTATTCCATGGTATACATATACCACATTTTATTTATCCACTCACGTATTGATGGGCACTTGGGTTATTTCCACATCTTTGTGCTGCTATAAACATTCAAGTGCAGATGTCTTTATTATATAGAATGTCTTTTTTTCCTTTGGATAGATGCCTAATAGTGGGATTGCTGGATCAAATGGTATTTCTATTTTTAGCTCTTTGAGATATCTGTAAATTGCTTTCCATGGGGGTTGTACTAATTTGCAGTCCCACCAGCAGTGTAAGAGTGTTCCAATCTCTCCACATCCATGCCAGCATTTGTTGTTTGGGGACTTTTTGATAAAAGCCATTCTCACTGGAGTTAGGTGATCTCTCATTGTGGTTTTTATTTGCATTTCCCTAATGATTAGAGATGTAGAGCACTTTTTTATATTTTGCTGGCCATTAGTCTGTCTTCCTTTGAAAATTTCTGTTCATGTCCTTTGCCCATTTATTGATGGAGTTGATTTTTTTCTTGTTGATTTTCTTAAGTTCTATATAGATTCTTGTTATCAGCCCTTTATTAGATGTGTAGAAAGCAAATATTTCCTCCCATTCTGTAGGTTGTCTATTCACTCTAATGAGCTTCCTTGGCTGTGCAGAAGCTTTTTAATTTGATCAGGTCTGATTTGTTTATTTTTGTTGCTGCTGTGATTGCTTTGGGGGTCTTCTTCAGAAATTCTTTACCTAGGCTGATGTCTAAAAGAGTCTTCCCCATATTTTCTTCCAGAATTCTTAAGGTTTCACGCCTCAGGTTTAAGTCTGTTATCCAACGTGAGTTGATTTCTATGAGAGGTGAGAGGTGGGGATCCACTTTCAATCTGCATGTGGTTATCCAGTTTTCCCAGCACCATTTATTGAATAGAGATTCTTTTCCCCAATGTATACTTTTGTCTGCTTCTTGTATCCGGATATCTGGGTTTCTGGCCAGGCCAGGCATATTTTCCTCCAGTATTCCAAGAAATAGATTTTCCAGCCCTTGTGTATTTTCTTCTTCTCTCTCCAGGATGCCTATAATTTTTATATTTGGTTTCTTTACATAATCCCACATTTCTTGTATGTTCTGTTCTTGTCTCTTGCTTTTGTGTTCCTTTTCTTCATCTGATTTGTTTAGCACATAGGCATTATCTTCAAGCTCTGAGATTCTCTCCTCTGCATGATCCATTCTATTTCTAAGGCTTTCCACTGTGTTTTGAAGTTCCTTGAACTTCATTTCCAGGATTTCTTTTGGTTTTTTCATAATATTTCAATTTCTTTAGAGAATTTTTCATTCATTTCCTGTATTGTTCTCACGGTTTCTTTGTGTTGGGTTTCTATTTTATTTTCAATACCATTGAGTTTCCTTACAATCCATATTTGGAATTCTTCCTTCATCAATTTAATCATTTCATGTAAGTTAGTATCCAATTTTGAGGTCTCATGTTTTGGGGGTGACTTTTCTCTCTGCTTTTTTATATTCCCTATGTTCTTTCTCTGGTTCTTTTTCACCAGGGTAATTGACTGAGAACTGGGAGTGCTAGGACTGGTTTGTGCCCTTAAGTTCAAGCCCCCAAGGGACGTTCCTTAACAGTGGTGGGAGGAGGTACACTGGTCTTGTATTGCCTTAGAGGTATTTGGCAAGTTGCGTTACCTCTGACTTGTTGTCTTCACCTCTTGCCAGTGGAGATTAGTGAGTTTGGTCTCCCAGCTTAAGCTCCCACGTAATGAATCACACCTGTGTGTATAACTCACCTGCCTTCTAATATCTTGAGATTGAGGGCACTGTGTTGAGCTATGGGGTTACCCTCTCTATCATTGGTTGCAGATTGCATGGAAGAGCCAGTTATCAAGGTAATCTGATGACTCTGTGTTGGTTTCTGGTCCCTGGGTGAGGAACACTAACGCCCCAATCTTTAGGAAGGATCTTGCCACTCCCAAGGGTTACTTGGACCCTATTTCCCCTTAAAGTCGTGGTAGGAGCGAGGCAGACCGCAGCTGCTGCCTACCAGCCTGGATGTGTTTGTTTGATCTGCCGCTGGGGGGAGGGGGGCCTGCTAATATGTTATTCAGGGCCCTTCCACCACGCTTGGGAGGCTGTTCCTGCTGGGAGGGGTTACTTGATGCACCTGCTGTGGCCTCTGGCCAGGATATTCCTTCCCTGACCACAAACCCCACTGTTGGCAGCCACCAGGACACAGAGAGCAGGCCCCAGAGTTATGATCCTCCTAGATGACCTAAGCCGGTCTGACAGGCCAAATCACTGGGCTGTCAACTATTGATCTGCGCCAAAGCCCCACAGATTCACGCCAGTCACACAGGGAAAGTGGCTTTTCTTACCTGTCCTTACCTCCAGGGGTGGAGCCCACCACTTTTGGCCCGAAAGTCGCTGCACCAGGGGAAGGGGTGGTGTCCGGTGCGCCCAGCGTCCCGGCGCCTCGGAATCCTGCAGATGGTTGCCTCCCACGACTGGGGAATTAGCATCGTGGAGAAGCACTCAAAATTCGCCCAGTGAAACAGGCCTGGCTAGCTGACAATAGGCCGTGGAAGGCCAGAGCCTGTTGCTTCCGGCCAGCTTCGAGAGACCCCAGGCTGGAGGAGGGGGCGCTGCCTCAAACCTCAGCGCGCCCCGGCGGCTGAGTTGTGGAACCCGAAATGGCGGCCGCCCACCCGCAGAGCGCGCACGCTGGGGCGACTGTTCAGGAGCTGGCGGATGCCGTCTGGGGAGCTGAGTCAACAGCACGCCCGTTGTCTCTTGTGCGTCACCCTCCCGCAGTCTCACGCCTGTCTGGCCGGAGGGCTTGCTCTTTCTGACGCGCACTGAGCCGGCCTAACCGTCCGCAGCTGTTTCCAGTCAGAGCCGCGTTCTCAGCGTTCACCTGCGCTGCTCGGGTCCCGCGGACCGCCAGAGGCGCCTGTCTCCTCGCTCCCTCGGGCGGGGCCTCAGCCCAGTCCCTCCTCAGCCCAGTCCGCCCTAGCCCGGAGCACCGGCGAGCTCAAGATGTTTCCCGCCATTGTCCCCTCTCCACAGAGCCCAGCGTCTCGGCAGCAATTTTGCACCAACTTCAGGTACGCCCCTGACTGGGTGGGTGCGGAGGTCAGCGGGGGAGCGGGACGCGCTCCCGCGGGTCAGATCCCACTGCGCGCGCTGGCCGGGCCAGGCGTCCACGCTCTGTTCTCTGTTGTTTACCTCGCACTCTCCAGACTTCGAGAGCCTGTCTCCCATTCACTGTTTTTTCCTGCGTTGTGCGTCCCACGCTGTTTCTCTGCAGTTTCACAACGTTGTTCTTGTGGGGGAGTGATCCACTCGTTCGCAGCAGTCTGAGTTCTTCACCTCTTTCTCTGGGAGCCGAGCGCCAGGAGGTCACCTCTGCTCCGCCATTTTTAAATGGCTCACGGCTTTTCAGAGATGTTTAACAGCCACATACACTCCGGTCAGGAAAAAAGGCGGACGCGAAAGAAGGCAAGACTTATCGTATGCAACAAAGGCTTTCTCTTCTAAAAATGTTTTAATAATATCTATCTGCCTGAGCTCACATTATTACTACACATGAAATGTAAAAGGTTCTTTTCCACTCATTCATTCATTCAAGTCACAATGATTTAATGACGGTTTAATATAAGCCAGGATCCAAAGTGGAGGTAAAACAATGAGCAAAATGTAGTTCTTAACTTCAAGACATTTACAATATAATGGGAGACACAGAATGACAGATAGTTACAATTTTAAAATAAAGTGGATAGTGTAGAAGTTTAATAGAATGCTATAGGAATATTTAAGAGAGGCTCCTGAACCAATTTAGAAAGTGTTGTGGAAATTTAAGTGAGAGCTGAAGGTGGCCTGTAGAAGACAGGCTCAAGGTATACCTAGGAAGAGAATTGATATGGCTTGGTAACTCCAAGTAGTTAAAGAGGGCTCCCATGATATGGACATGGGCAACTGATCTGATGAAATACAGATTGACAGAGGGGCACATTTGAAGGTTTCAGGGATTGAGGGTGAAGATAATGAGTTCTATTTGACCGTGTACTGTTGAGGTGTCTGAACAACCTCCAGTTGGAACATATAGCATTCATATATACACTGCATACACCTATCTGTCTATCTGTCTGTCTGTGTCTGTGTGTAGCTCAAGGCAAAGATCTGTTTTGTTGGAGGAAGAGGCTCGTGAGCCACAGGCTCTAGCAGCCGATGCAGGTGCACCACCAATATCTCCTTGGCACTCAGCATTCCAGGATAAGCCAAGAGGGTCCTGTTATAAGTACGTGCACATGGCCAATTGAGTACTTTCTCTCATTTCTCCACAAGGGGGCAATCAGAAGTTCTGGGAGAAATTAATGTTCTTGGAGCAAGTGTAAACCAATGAAGAATGGAAGTTGGAGAGTAATAGTTCCTGCAGAGAAAATTCTGAAGTGTGTTCCATATTGTCTCCCAGAGTTTCCCAGGAGGATTGCTCCTCCATTGCCCTCAGTGATGAGCAGTTTAGACAATGTACTTTTTATAGGCTACTTTTCCTTTCCTGTCTTCCTTTTTCACATTTCCCCTCACCTTATGCTCCTGTACTTCCTGTAATTAACTCTCCTAAATTATAGCAGTCAAATTTTTGCTTCAGGGTCTGCTTTTAGGGAAACCCTTAGATAGGCATATGTATTATAAAGCACTTGGCAGCAACTGTCTCTTGAATCAAAGTTCTGGTCAAAATTCTTTAAGCAACACTCTTATTTTTTGTTGAGTTATAAAGCTTGCAGCTTGTTAAACCTGGAGATATTTTAAAATAAGTCTTTCTAAAAAGTTGTCACATATGCGTTTCATTATTTCTTTCAACTTTTTAATTATCACTAGTGTTCTGTTCCCAGTCATCTTTATGCCTTTGAAATAAAACTATCAGGACTTTACACAGTGTATGCATAAAAATGTATCCTAATTAGTGGACTGTTAGTAGTAAAGTTACCCTCTTTATATTAATAATTTATTTTTTAAATTAGACTACATTACAAACTCCTTGCTATCTCATGCCTGATAATTATTTTTCAAACATTGAATAATCACATTTTATTAATCAAATTATCTAAGTTCAAATGACAGCTTTGCCACTTACCTGTGAGACAATGGACAAGTTCTTTAACTTCGATAAGATTACTTTTTTCACATGGGGTAGTGTGGGAGCATATTTTTAACAAAATCTTCTTCATAATGTGTCAATGAGAGTTAGGTAATATATGCAAAGCACTTTATACAGCATTATATCTGATAATAGCAAGGGTTTGATAAATACTATCATTATTGCTGTCATTGTTGTTTAAATTGTTATTATTTTATCTGTAAAATCCTCTATAGAAGGAGGTAGGGAACTAAGAGAGACAGGAACTACATAGGGAAAGTGAGAGACACAGGATACAAAATAAATAAATAAATTGTGGTCTGTTCCCTTAAGGAGTCACAGACCAGTGGACAGATATATAAAATGATTAGACTCAAAAGAGACAAGTGACATAATAGATGTCACACAGGCATTGATAGCCTCAAGTGTGACTAACTTTGTCTGAAAGAATAAGGGAAGTCCTAATAGATGAGTCTGTAGGTTGAGAACAGATAATGCAGGATCTTGAAAGCAATTCTGAGGGATTTGGACATTACCCTGAAGTCAACATGAAGTATTTCAGATGCTGTTAATCACAAGGAAGCCTGAACCACGTTTACATATTCCTCTGGCAGCAGGGCAGCCAATGCACTGGAGATAGCAGAGACTAGAGGCAGAAAGAGTAGAGGTTGTAATAGCTCTGGCAAAAATAATAATGAGGGCACAGATCTGATTTTTACTCTAAGGAAAACCAGCCTCTTTGTAACAGTATTTAATCTGATTGAATTATATTCAGTTGTTCTAACACTTAAGCTGCTCCAAAGAAAATTGTATTCACTACCAAAGTCAGACATTGGATTTGGGAAGTGGTGATCCAGGTGACTGCTCCTCCGCATTAGTGGAAAGAGTGACGCATATCCAGGGCATCATTAAGAATCTGCATTTGTATACTCTAGGTTCAATGTCAAGTCAGGTTGAAAATGCAAGTTTGTTAAATATGAAGACAATTTATCAATGTAGAACTGAGTTGAAGAAATAAGTAAAATAAAGTCAAACACAGTTTATGTGTTTATGGTTATAATTATGCAGCAAATTTATAAATACAAGAAAAAAATAAGGACAAATTAAAACATTTTTTTGCAATAAATTTATAGGGATAGGGGTAAAAATGCCTGTAATGATTGCATTTTATATCACTGCATTATTTTCAGATTAGTATTTGCATAAAAGTAACTTTAGGAAGGGCTCAGAGATGAGGACATCCCTTTGTGGAGTAACAATTTACCAAATTGGTGGAAAATTCATTCTTCACATTTTAAATGCCCCAGGAAGACAAAAGAGATAGTTTAAATTATTTGGAAATATAGTTGAGAGAAATGACAAATTGTGAAGGCATTTAAAAAGGTGACTAAAAACCCCAAATTGCTCTGTAAACATTCTGCTAATCCTTTCAGAGTAATAAAAATAAACTTCAGTAGCAACTTTCTCATACTCTTCTATGTTTTTCTAAAACAGAATAAGGAAAATTTTTCTGAGACTCTATATTGGCATTTGCCAAACCAAGAAATTTTAAAAATATACTTAAACAGTATTTTTTAAAAATATACTTAAGATTTGTTCCTTTCATGTTTATATTAATTTATCTTTATTATTTCATTAATTTCATAAAAATAAGTGGTTATTTCAATAGGAAGAGAACAAAAAATAAATTTTAATTACAAATATACAAAATAAGTACCAAAATTATTAGTGACTTATTTTTTATATAGAAGATATTTTACTGTGTATGAAGCAATATCAACATTTATATTGTAGGAATTTGGGTGACTGTCATTTCAGGTTCTTAAGACCTTCACGAGCTCCTTACTGTCATTTAAACGTTTCATCTCACTGCCTATTGCTGTGTATTTATTTATGGAAACAATGTCAAAGCTCACATTTTTAAAATTCAAATTATGGTATTGCAGCACTGAGCAAAATGTTTGGATAAGAGTATTTGCGTATTTCAATCCTTAATTCATACTGTTAGCTTATCCAAAGTATGAATTTATTTTTTGTTTAGTTTTTTATTTTATTTTGTTTTCTATCTACTTTTATAACAACATCAGTCGGGATGTTATGTTGTGGTAATAATCACCCTCAGATTTCAATGGCTTTAAAATAATGAGTATTCTCTTTCTTGCTTTCTTAACCTGTCCAGCCCTGGTTTGGAGGAGGGTCTCTGCTCATCACAGTCAGTGAGAATAGCTAACTTCTTGACCGCTGTCAATCAGTGTACCAGATGGAAATGAGAACACTAATGGGTCTTAAGCTGGTTAAATTGTTTGTCCTTAAATGGACATATTGCTGTCTGCTTAAAGCTCATTGGTCTGAACTATTCACACAGTGGTTGTGAGAGCCACTATCATTACACTATTGGGGGTAAAGTAAGTAGACAATAGTGCCCACTATATATAATATTCCTTCATTAGTTTCCCATTATTTTAATAAAAATATAGATTTTTCCTGTGCGTATCTAATATTATTATATTTCTAGGTAAAATTATCATGGGGACTTTCTCTTTTAACCAAATGGAGTTACAGGGATCATATTTACCTTTGCATGTTACTCAACTAAACAAATGGATTTTTAAATATGAAACAATGGTTTTTAAGACATTGAATATCAAGCAACAATAGATAGTAGTCCTTCAGAAACAGGAAACAATTTCACCTGCTTACACTTTAGCTTGAGATTCCAGGCCATGGTGAAGTTAAGAGAAACACAGTCAGACCCAAATGATCTACCTAAGTTAATACAATAGAGCGAAGAGTTCGGGTAGACCAAGGTTGGCTAGAGTTTGCAGGATGGAGTACTCTAAAGGAAAGAGCTGCACCAAGAGAATGTAGGAGATCCGCAGAGTCTCCCTCAAGTCTTCAGCTGAGTACTGCTCAGTGAAAGTGTGCAAAGAAACAATTCTTACCTGGGAATAAAGCACCAGAAAGAATTAGAAGAAACAACACCTGTGACTTAGACATAAGGCATGAAATCATTTTCATGGAGAATTGGGTAGAGTATAGAAAGGGTTAAAGGGTTTTGTCTCAATAGAATGGCAAAATAGCCCTGGACTAAATGCAACTTTGATCCAACTTAGCCAAAAAGCAAGACCTTATAGTATCAAACTGTTCCCGTGTAGCTTAAATGCATCACAGAAAAAAGCTCAATAATATTTATAATAATGCAAAAATATTTTGTACCGTAAAGTTAAAATCACAATGTTTGCTAAGCAAATTACCAGCCATACACTTCAAAACTCATTTTGTGAGGCCAGCATTACCCTGATACCAAAGAAAGACAGAGACTACTCAAGGAAAGAAAACTACAGGTGAATATTCCCGATAAACATCGATGCAAGAATTCTCAACAAAATACTAGAAAATCAACTCCAACAAGAAGCTAAAAGGATCATACACTGTGGCCAATTCAGATTTATTTCTGGGCTGCAAAGATGGTTCAATGTACAAAAATCAGTTAATGCGATGCACCATATTCACATGATAAAGGATAAAAATCACATGATCATCTCAATAGATGCAAAAAAGTATTTGACAAAATTAAGCACACTTTCACGATTAAAAAAACTCTCAACAAACTAGAAATAGAAGGAAACTATTAATATCTCAACTCCTAGACAAATGCAACCTACCAAAATTGAACCAGGAAGAAGTATAAAACCTGAATAAACCAATAACAAGCAATGTGATAGAGGCACTAATAAAAAGCCTCCCAACAACAGCAATGAAAGGCACAGGGCCACATGGCTTTATTGCTGTATTGTACCAAACATTCAAAGGAGAATTAAAGCCAATCTTACTTACATTACTCAAAAAAATTGAAAAGGTGCGAATACTTACAAACTCATTCTATGAGATATGCATCACCTTGATACCAAAACCATAGAGACAACAAAAAAAGAAAATTATAGGCCAATATATATGATGACCATAGATGCAAAAATCTTCAAGAATATACTACCAAACTGAGTTCAACAACATATTAAAAGATCATTAACCCTGATGAAGTGGGATTTCTCCCAGGAATGCAAGGATGGTTCAACATACACAAATCAATCAGTGTGATACATCATGTCAACAGAATGAAGGACAAAAGCCATATGATCATTTCAACTGATGCTAAAAAAGCATTTGATAAAATTCAACATCCCTTCATGATAAAAACTGTCAAACACTGGGTATAGAAGGAACTTAACCTCAACACAATAAGAACCATATATGATAGTTTCATACTGAATGGGGAAAAACAGAAAGCCTTTCCTCTAAGATCTAGAACATGACAAGGATGCCCACTTTCACCACTGTTATTCAATATAGTACTGGAAGTTCTAGCTGGAGGAATCAGACAAGAGAAGGAAATAAAGGGCATCTGAATTGGAAAGGAAGAAGTCAAATTATCCTTGTTTGCAGATGATCTTATATCTAGAGATACCTAAAGACTCCACAAAAATATTGCTAGAACTGATAAACAAATTCAGTAAATTTTTAGTATACAAAATCCACATGCAAAAATCAGTAGCATTTCTATATGCCAACAGTAAACAATCTGAGCAAGAAACCAAGAAAATAATCCCATTTACAATAGCTACAAATACAATAAAATACCTAGAAATAAACCTAGACAAAGAAGTGAAAGTTCCCTATAATGAAAACTATACAATATTGCTGAAAGAAATTGAAGAGGACACACACAAAAAATGGAAAGATATTCCATGTTCATGGATTAGAAGAATCAATAGTGTTAAAATGTCCTTATTACTGAGGCAATCTACAGATTCAATGCAATCCCCATTAAAATACTAAGAACATTCTTCATAGAAATAGAAAAAAATGATCATAAAATTTATGTGGAACCTTGAAGGATCCAGAATAGCCAAAGCCATCCTGAGCAAAAAGAACAAAACTGGAGGAATCACATGACCTGACTTCAAATTATGTTACAGAGCTGTAGTAATGAAAACAGCATGGTACTGGCATAAAAACAGATGCATAAACAAATGGAACAGACTAGAGAACCCAGAAAGAACATACAGTGGGGAAAAATACAGTCTCTTCTTTGGTGCTGGGAAACTGGATATCCATATGCAGAAGAATGAATCTAGACCCTTATCTCTCACCATATACAAAATGGATTAAAGACTTAAATCTAAGACCTGAAACTATCAAACTACTAAAATAAAACATTGGGTAAATGCTCAGAATATTAGTCTAGGCAAGGACTTCTTGAAAGTATTCCCATAATATTTTGTATTTTCGACAGAAGTGGAGAATTTAATTATTAATCACATACTTTTAAAATATTTTGTTTATTATTCTGGCTTGAATTTAACCACTTACGATAATAACATCAGTACCCCCGCATCTGTAAAATTCTCCTTTGAACTCAAAATTCCCTCAGTCTATATAAAGTTCCTCAACTTCTGTCTTCTCTTCAACAGTATTAATTTGACTCAAGACACTACAATACCATCAACATTTTTCTTGCCAAAGCCACTAATGATTTCCATGTTGCCAAAGTCCATTAGTTTGGCAGTCTCTATCTTGTGAAATTTTCCAGAAACATTTGGCACTTTCACCCTTCTCTCATTTTAAGCACTCATGTCTCTGTTTCAAGGAATAAAAACTCTCTTGCTTTCTCTCCCCATCTCTCCCATGACTCCTCAGTCTCTTTTGCAAAACAGGCCCTCCTTTCTTACCAAATGGTCATAGAATTTTTTTTGAATAGATGTTTCTTCCTTTTCTCTGCCCTCAGGACCACTTCCAGAGGATTTTTTCTTGTAATAATTTTCACCAGTTTCACTGGGAAGCAAGTCACAGTAGAGTACCTTATGCTGTCATGCCAGAAGTCAATCTCTGGATGACTTATCTTTATAAACTTGTTTACGTGTCTGTCATTCATGTGGTTAATAAATAATTGTCAAATTATTTAAAGAAACTCAAATAAGAGCCCATTTATCATTGAAAAATACTTAGCATTTCTAATTATGGTCAAGTATGTTTTAAGATAATTATTTAAAATAAAATTGAGAAAATTTTTCTTTGTAAAATCAAGTACAATTACCTGTGAAGTGAATATTTGAGAACAAAAGTAATAGTTTTTAAATGTATATTTCAAAATTTCAAAGTCAAGAATCTTTATAAATGAGATAAATGTATGTAAATTTTAAATGATTTCCTTTGTAATATGCAACAGGTACATTGGTGAGTCAATCAGTTCTGTGTAATGATTAAGTTCAAGACAATCCATGATATATCTACTTTACTCTTTTAAGTTGGATGAGTAAAGTTGAATTAGATTGTCCTTTGGCCACAACCAATTAATAAATGCCACTGTGTACCTTTGCAATCTAACCTCTAATGATTAGTCTAACAGTGGTTTAAGATTGCATGGCTACACTGGATTGGAAAAGAAGCTCCAGCCTTCTCTTGAAAATGGCAGAAGTTTCTCTCAGTTTCTCTCTTACATCCTTTATTGTACATAGCCTAAAATCTTAATCACTACATCTCATTTCAGTAAGTGTCTGTGGGTGGGAGTAAAAGGAAGATCCAGCAAATTTAGAATCACTGTTGTTAGATTAACCTTACAGAGCAATACACATCATTACATCAAATTTCCATTTTCTTCTCTGTAAAGAATTAAAGTCGTGAATCTGTTTTTCAAATTTACACTAGCTTTGTTTTAATTATTTGATTCCTATCATATAAGCTTACAAAGGATATACTTTGAAATTCAATAGGCATGATATTGAAGCAGCTATAGTGTATTTTTAGAAGTTTTATTTTTGTTTTATGGTTTGCGATTTTCTTGCATAAGGACAATTTTTACGCTGTTACTATTTTAGACCCCCTTATAATTGTCCTCATCTGTCTTCCAAAGAATTGGCTTTATCATTGGTCATTAACACTCCAAAAGCTAAATGTCTGAAAGCTCTTAAACTGTTATCTCTCTTAGGATCTCTCTCTCTCTCTTTTTTTAATTTCAGGGTATTATGAGGGTACAAACATTTTGGTTACATTTTATGTCTTTGCGTCACCCAAGCGAGGGTTAGAGGCATGCCCTTCCCCTCTACGATGCTCCCCGTGTCCTTTAGTTGTGAGTTTACCCCCCTCAACCCCCTAATCCCTGGAGAATATTACTGCCATGTGAGCACCATTATGGCAGCACAATTCACTATTGCAAGGATGTGGAAATAACCCAAGTGCCCGTCAACTCATGAGTGGATTATTAAAATTTGGTATATGTATACAATGGAATAGTACTCAATTATAAGAAATGATGGTGATATAGCACCTCTTAGGAAGGTTTTCATTTTAACAGGGACACATCTTTAGTTATCGTGATAAAATCTCTTTTGTGTCTTTCAGTTTTTCCTCAAAGGATAAGGTGCATATGTAAATTTTTTGTTATTTCATTATGGCTTTTGTAATGATCCTTTGAGACACATTTATGTACTAATGTCTGTGTTTTCGTGCATAAAGTCAGTTCTTAAAAAATATTGAAGGATACTCCCTTAAATAACAGTTTTGAAAGATTGCTTCTACCTGTTTCTGACCATTCCTTCCTCCACACTGCTGCTTATGATTTCATTGTTTTGCTTTTTTTTAGTCATATTTAGCCATACCTTAGGCTGGATCAGCATTTGATTCAAAGAATACACTTCCCATCTCTGTCTCTGTGGCAGTATTCACACCTAATTGAAGTGCATGAATATTTCAGTTTATTTTGCTTCTGAATTCATTTGTAAACTTATCGAATGAAGGTATTTAATCAACTTCATAAAATTATCACCATAAAAAAAGAAAAGGAATTCAACTAGTACCATTCAAATTTTTATGTACCTTTTGAAATTAAGAAATAAAAAATTATCCTTGTACATTTTTTGATGGTTAAACCCAAATATGTTTTTGTGAATGAGTTCTAGAACTAAATAGACCAGAGTCAAAACAGTTAGGTCACATTTTTCTGTTTTACCCAAAATTACAATAAATATCACTCTAAGTGTATTTACTAAATCTTAGTTAAAAGAAAATGAACACATGATTATTTTTCCTAATAAACTCAAAATTTCCTCCTAAAACCTAATTATGTGTTTATAAGGGAAATGTGAGTACACTGGATCTCCTGCTATTTTGCATCTCCTTGAAATAACTGGAAAAGAAGGAAAGGGCTCAGGGGAGTCATTATCTGAAGAAAAAGACAATAACTGAATAGATCATGCTGTAGCTGATTTGGAAAACCTGGTCCCAATTTTAATAATCTTCATATATGATGAGGGACATGAAGTAAGTGTGCACCTCCGCTTAGTGACGCCGGCTCATAAAAATTCAAAATGCCAAGTTGACTTGATTAGCATCACAGTGCGCATCATAAAAGTCGATATTTTTAGAATTATTATTCAACATACTTCCTGGAAGGCAGGAGTATTTAGAATATAAGGCACTGAAAAATCAAAAATTTACTCAAAGTCTGTATATGTTGAGAAATTGCCTTTTCTCTTTGTACGCAAAGTAAATACTGTACACTATTTATCAAGGGAGGAGACGCTTTTCCTGGATAGATGCTCCCGTGCTCCTGGCCTCCCTCCATCTTCTCAGACATTCTCTCCAGGAGAAAAAGAGACATGATTAATGAGTTGTGGTTTCGGAGACTCCCATAACTTGGCTCAGCTCCTTCTGCAATTTTCTGTTTTGGGGTCTGCTTTCCTGCTGAGAACAGTCCCTTACTCTGCTCCACGTGTCGTAAGTTTTACCATTGCCCATTGTCCAGCACAGGTGGTGTCTGTCACTCGAAGACTGAATGTGCCTCATTCTGGAGTTCGGTATTAGGGATCATACTTGGCCTGCCTCTAAACCGTGCTCACCAATAGAATCTCACCAATTGTAAAGGGAAAATTCAGTAGCAAATTATTTCTGGGATTCTCTCTCAAATGGTTTTGACACTATAGGGAAAAGGATTGTGACATATTAGTCTGATAGAACTGCAACACTACTGAAGCAATCATATGATCCAAGACATTGTAAACATTCTCTTATTTTGTCAAGAGATGAGTTATCTGAGCTTTTTCCTCAACACTCAGTACTCTGTTTATTGTCAAAGTCATGAAGCTAAAACTATTGTTATCTTGGCAATATCAGCGATATGAAAAAGAAATAATAAATGAAAAGGAAAAGCCACAATACAAAGTAAGACTATTTTAATTTTAAAATATCTAGCTACTCAGCCATCTTAGAAGTGCGCCTCAAGGAGTATGTATGTGCATGAATATTTATCTGTATAAAAATGTATACTTCCATAATATATCAGCAAAAAAAATGGAGCTAATGTCAAAGATGCATTTGCCTGAATCCACTGTGAAGCCTACCTCAACTGTCCTACTGTAATAGCTTTTATGTCTCCTAATTGCAGATATTTCCTTTTCTCATGGATGTGAATTTTTCTTCCATACATTAACTATACCATGCTTTGGGGAGTATTTCTGATAACTTGTGATGAATTTTTTTCATATCTAGGAAGCAGTACTTGCTAGAATAGTCTTCAATATTATCTGAGTAACAATATATTCATGCATAAGTTTATCAGAGCTTCTTTACTATGCAGACCATTTTTACATAGTTTTCTATTTCCATATTTCATATGTATTTTGTATTTCAAATAGACGTCTTATATCTCCCAGCTGGAACTGGAAGTCCAGTAAGATCTTCTATAGTATACAAAGAATGCATGTTGCATCCCAGGTTGGTGACTGAATAAAAAAACAAGATGCAATCAATATGCAGATGGAGAAAAATATTAAGTGTGGCAATGTGAAGCCAGGCCGGCAAGCTATGCATTGACTAGATATTTCCCATGCAGAAGCATTTATAATAAAACTCTAATTAACATTGCATTGAATAGAATATAAAGACAAGATGTTCAAAGGACAGATTTCAGGCCAAGCGTAGGCACTATGGATACAGACATGACTTGGCATTAACAGAAGGAGAGTATAAGTATTTAAAATACATAGAGTATATCCTCAAAAAAAAAAAAAGTCAGCAAAAATTGTAGGACTAGGAGTATGGGATAAGAGGTGAAAAATTTGACAATACCAAAGCCTAGATAGTGTGAAAAATTAAAACACTTTGTAAGACAGAGAAATGCTTTTAGCACTTGGAAAATATGTAATAAATTTGAAAACATAAGTGAAAAGCTTGAAATTTATTATTAGGATAAAAGTAAGATTGATCAAGTTATTTCACACATGACAAATAACTGTGTTTTATCTATGGCTCCTGCTTATGGAAATCTATTACTGACTCTGAAACAACAAACCCAAAAGAGAGCAGTTCATTGTTATACTAGTGAAGAAGAAAGGAGTAGAAAAAAATATTTTTAAAAGTGTGGATTGAAATTTCTGAAATAACTTGTCCTGAATATTCTTTGCAGTGGACTAGAATGTGCATTAAGCATGTTAAAAACACCTAGAACCATGTACTTTTTACTAAATATGAGAATGTGAGAGAGTCCCTACAGGGTGACCTATAGTGTCGCGCAAGGCCATAAGTGCTACAAATATGTTTTAGAATGAAGATCAAGTTAAGCGAATTTGCAAGATTTTATTCCAGCCTCAGTAACTAAGCAAGAATATGGTCACGGATTCTATTTTGGCCACATTTTTCTTCTTTAACACTTAGGATAATGTTTTCCTCATACTGTAAATTCAGTAACTCTAACAAAAATATCAAACTAATTTTCTTTCCATCTTTCCATTTTATTTTCCATTATAAGCTAGGAATGCCCTTCTTAAGAAGGTGGTGGTTACAGTAAAAATGCCCTCTCTGAGAAGAACGGGGATATCCACCTCGTTTTGACGTCAGTGATTTTCTGCACCGTTTCCACCTGCAATGCTTTCCACCTGATACACAGGAAAAGATTGGAAGTGTAGGGTGGGGAGGAGGTGGATGCATGGAAATTATTCTCTGACCATATTTATTATGCCAACAATGCAATTTAACTCATCTTTGATGTTGTGCAATTAGGTAGTAAAATTTCTCGTAAGTAAGAATATTCTTGGTCAGTGGGAATCACTGTAGATAACTTCGGGGAACCTGGGAGCAATTTGGCTGGCTGAACGGCCTGGGCTAATATTTAAAGCATTCAGTTTAGGAAAAAATTAATTTGTTCTTCACATTAATCCTCTGCTTAACCATATTGGGAAATGCAATGTAAATTCACATGAAACCTGAGGAGACCATCAGTAATTGTTTTACATTTTGAAATAACTTGATAAAGACACAATATGGCAACTGGAATATAGTCTTCCAAACCATAATTTACTAATTCTTTTCCAAAGGGTAAATTATCTTTGCACTAAGATGAGAGTTTTATTTATATGACTGGTTTAAATTAGAATCCCGATACTTATTTTCTTTAGTTGCCCTGATTTTTTTCTCTGATTTTCTTTCTCTCACACATTTCCAAAGGGAGATCGCAGTGGGTAGGGTCAGCTGTGTCAGTACAGTTGTACAGATTTAGCAAATATACATGCCAGTACCACATCCCAAATTCTTGTCACATTCCATGCTCTGGGCATCATTTTGGCATTGTTTAGGCTATCAGGAAAACCATAACAGATTAGAGCAAAAAGTCCAATAAGCCATGTTAGAGGCAAACGGGGTGGGTGGAGAGGAGATGCATTTCAGGTAACCATATCGAGTTTTATTCTTGTTTCCATGTATGCTGTAATATTTAGCTATGATTCAATACAAACTGAACTCACTGTCCATTGGCAAGCCACAGCAGTTCATAAAGTGACAGGAAATTGAACCAACAACCACTACCTTTGTGTTATGGATGCATTCACTTTAGGCATTCTTTAGGGGGGATGTGGCCACAATGACACCGAATGTGGCTGGGTGAGGATGAAGTCCCTGGAAGACATCCCTGTGCAGGCAGTTCTGATAGCACCACTAACCAGAGAAAAACGTTTGCTTCATAATCTACACGACCAAAGGTAAATGTAAATGTCATCTTCAAATATTTCATTTTAGTAGACACAGTACAGTCAAAAATGTGTATGGAATTAAGTTTTAGAGAGTCAGTACTTATGCTTTTGGAATTTTAAAGGTTATTCCAATTTAGATCAAACGTATTTAAGATGATGAACTATAAAAGTTTTTATCAAAATTATGAGGGCAAAAATTTGGGTTACATATCAAATAGTGATATACATTAAAAAATAATAAAACAAAACAAAGAAACAAAAAAACCCACCCTACACACCCGATATGCTGGTACTCACTTCGCATGGCGAATGTCCGGCAGGGAGCGCTCTAGAGCAATGTTGTTGCTGACGAAAATATTGAATCCGTTTTCCCTGTAAGCTGAGTCATCATGGTCCTCTTCAGTAAGGGGGTAAGGTTTCCCGTGCTCACCTTTCCCTGGTAGGAGAAAACAAAATGGGATTGTCATCCGCATAGAAAGCATTGCGTTTTCTAGAATAGACATGAAGACTTGAATGTGTGCCCTTCTTTACCTATTGCTGTGCTCCACAGAGGAGCTGGTACTAAGATTTTATTATTTTATTTTAATTATTTAGGAAAATAAAATATGCTTATAATAAAAAGCAAACAACAGAGAAGTAGAAAGTGCAATCTCACCTTCCGGAGAGAACCGCTGCTGCCAAGTTTTAAGTGTATGATGTTCACTTTATAAATTGATTTTTTTTCCAAAATAATTATATATCCTTTCATTTACTTCCAATAGTTGATATAAAATAATATTGTATTCCAATTTACATCATTCCACTGAAGACATACTTTTAAATTATTTCCAACTTTCCCATCATACACAATGTTGAAATGAACACCTTTGCTTATATTTTCCCAGTCATGTATTTTTGGAAGGGAAGCATAAATTCCTAGAAATGGAATTTCTGGGATATCTTCAAAATGAGTATGATAGTATTCACACATCCTTAGATACATTGGATAGTACTTCCAAATTCATTGGTAAAATATATATTCTTCATATTTTAATTAGCCTTTTCTTAATTACTAATGAAATTAATAATTTCTTATATTTTTATCATTTGTATTTCTTATATTGTGAAATGATTATTCAAGGACTTAAAAAACAATTTTAGAGCTTTTTTATTTTATAGTAAAAGCTTTTTATAGTAAAAAATGTTTATAAGAAGGTTTATTAAACCTTTTTAATTATATATATTGCAAATATTTTCTAGGTTCACTGCATTAAATTTAATGAAAATTTTTTCCATCCAGATGATTTTATTTGTCTTTCATAGTTTCTCATTTATATGTTACATTTAGAAAAAATCCTTCCCTACTCCAATGTCATACTTAATATCCATTCATGAATTCAGATTTTGACTAACATTTTATTTTTGTTTTATCTGTCTAAGTTTTCAACCATCTGGAATTTATTTTGGTGTGAGAAGTGTGGTATTAATAAATGTCATTTTTATAGTTTTAGAAATGGTCAGGCAGTTGTAGACAACATTTATTGAGTAATTTTTCCTTCCCTGCTTTAAAATACCACAGATAAAATGTTTCTACTTTTGCATGTGCAAAAGTAAACATTTCTATGACATTCCACTCTTATGTCAATCCTTGTGCAGTGGAGCAATCATAGCTCACTGCAGCCTTAGACTCCTGGGATCTAGTGAGCCTCCCACCTCAGCCGCCGGAGTAGCTGGGACTACAGGTGTGCTCGACCACCACCATGTCCACTAAGATTTTTATATCTCGTAGAGATGTCTCACTATATTGCCAAGGCTGGTCTTGAACTCGTGGCCTAAAGTGATCCTTCCGCTTTGGCCTCCCAAAGTGCTGGGGTTATAGGTGTGAGCCATGGTCCCTGGCCTCCCATGGACTTTTTCTTATTCTTATCCCTGATTTCTTTGATTGGCAATTTTAATTTTTATTGTCTGGGTTGGTAATACATTCTATTCTCTCACCATTATTCACCTTTCATGCTTTGTGTATAGGTTTATTCTAAAAGACAGAGTAATACATGGTGTTTACTTTGTTATTTATTGCAATGCATGTTAGTGTCATTTTCTTATTTTTTTGGTGATGAACAACAGTCTAATTTTTCCCTTGTTATTTTTTCTTGCAACATTTGTTTTAAAAATCTCATGTCATGAATGAAAAATTTTTGACTCTGTCAATTACTTCTCATTTTTGTTTCCTTCTGACAGCAAGTATTTTGCTTACTTTTGTGCAGGACACTTTTCTCTGTGTCTGGTGATCTTTGCTGCCTTTGTAGTCCATTGTCAGTCAACACCAGGCTGACTGGGAGCTCTGTGCTGTTGGATGGGGCTGGTCTACTGGCAGGGTTGGCTGTAAGGTGACCAAGTGATGAATGGAGAGATGCCCCTTAACATAGCAGCGGTGGGATTGGAATGTTAACTGTTTGACGTACAGACTTTCTGTTAGTCAGCTAGTTTTAAGCTCCTTATTTTGATCTCACCCTTTTCTATAACTGGCATTGACATGTCCAGACATCTTTGGATTTCTACTAGGTAATCTTATTTCCTCCCACCCCTACGTGAGAATTTGGCTGTGTTTCCTTTCCCCTGATTTAACACTAACGATGCATCCATCTCCTCGCCACTTTTCACACATATATTGTTATCTATTATATGCTCATCACTTCCTTCTTTTCTCCTTTTTTTGTTCTGGGTCTATAGTCTTTTAATACCTTACGTTATTGTGATTTCTAGAAGGAAAACGGAAAATGTACATGTTCAATTAACTATCTTAATGAAAAGATTAACTATTTCTGTTCCTGAAATTTTTGAGTTAACATCCCTTGAGATGATAAAATATTGAAATGCCATGCATAAAATAATCCAGGTTTTATATGAACATTATTAATCATCCTCTTTTATGTATATATTCATAGAGAAAAATTTGTAAATAAATTTACCTAATGTTCAAATGATTAATTCTAAATGATAAGATTTCGGTGTCTTTCATTCCTCATTTATGGTTTGTTTGCTTATTATGATCTTTTTTTTATTTCTACAAAAGCCAAAAATAAAATAAGTTGAGATGGATGTCCAAATTCAGTTGAAAGGTTTTAGTTTTAATAAAATAAAATTTAGGTTTTTATATACATTTTGGCTAAATTGATTCTGGAAAGGGCTAGATGATAGAATTAAAGAGAAGGGCATTAGAAAATGATAATGGTTTGCTGATATTAATAAGTTTTATTTTAATTTGTCATTACAGTTTGCAAAGTACTTTGATACACACTTGTTTATTTATTCATTATGATACTTTTGTAAGTTAGGTATGTTGGCTCCTGTTTACAAACCAGGAACTGAGGCTCAAAGACATTACGGTTTGTAGGGCAAGGCTGACATCAGCTTCTGGCTGAAGATTGTGCAGCTGGGTCAGAACTCAGATGCAAAGATTGCTGTTACCGTTTATTGCCCTGTCTTAGCTGCACGGCACTGATGTGTGTAGGGGTTTGAAGTTGAAGGACAAATATCTAGAACATGAGTTTTATACAAACTTCCCTACTAAGGAGCTGTGTTTTCAGGTGAGATCTTTCACGTTTCTACCCCCAATTTCTTTGTGTACAAAGATAAGAGATGAGGCTAGATAGTTCTATTCTACCATTAGTAACATTAGTAATGCCCTATAGTAACTCCTAAATATTTAATTTTTTTCTAAATTGCCACACTCTATCAGACATCTAATTCACATTTAAAAGATGAACTTAAAAACATTATCTGAAGCTCTAGTACTTTAAAATAGTAACTTTTTCAAAGCAATTATTAGTGATCTCAAAGGAAAGACTATATAACTTAGTCACAGAGCCAATTTATTAGAAGACATGGGGATTCATTGTGGAGCTGAGCTCTAAGGTCATTGCGGGCAGACCTGAGTGCAAGGTGAGATTTAATGTACACTTGTTGCCTGATTATTTAAAATAGGAAATACAGCTAAAGATAAAAAAGCAAGGATACATTAGATTAAAGAGTACTGCATTCTTCACACAACTAGTCACCAAAAAGTTTGTACTGTTGTTTTTTGTTATCAAAATATACACAGGTAATGCAAATAGATTTCTGTCTCCTACTAAGTTAAAGAAAACATTATTAGTAGGAACCAAATACAAACTAAAAGTTTCCTCATAAAAGTTACAGTTCATGGTGTTTCAATTAAAATTGTCTACATTCCCTAGTCTCAGAGGAACTCATTAAAATTACTCTTTCCCGTTAAAGCAAACAGCTCCCAAAGCAGAGATGAAAGAGAAAGTCTCTAGATGTACATGTAGTTGAAATTGTTTTCATTTCCAAGAAAAGCAGATAAAATAATTAAGGATAATCCATCATGAAGGGCCAAATGGAAAAAAAAAATTCTGGCAAAATAAGCTGAATCCTAGGAAAAGCCCAGTGTTTTCCAGAATGAGTTAGATAAGAAAGGCAAGCTCCTGCAAGTAATATATTATCAGACGATGCTCTACTAATACATGAGCAATAACTGAGAAGTCTGGAGAAGAGATTAAGTTTCTCTACAAATGTACCATATGCACCTGTGAAAGAAGGTTTCTTTCCTCTTCTAGGAGAGTTGCTGAGACATATGCCATTCCTTGTGCTTTTAGTGTGCAGGGATCGGGGGAATCTGAGTTCGTTTCAGTCCTATTTCACTTAATGACTCACCGTCACCAACAAATAGGCTGGCTGTGTTTCAGTGGGTCTTTTGAGAGTGAATGTTTGCCAGGATTGTGCCAGCCCATGGGAGCTCTGGGTTCTCTGATCATTCTAAATGACAGTCTGTTTTGAGCATGCCAAAAGAATAGGTTTTGGAGATGTCAATCATTTCCTTAATTCCCACATATGTTCTCTCCAAAACTATTGTTGTCATTAAGGAAAAAAAAAGTAATATGAGGAAGATACTTTTTTTATAATGCCACTTAGAAAGGTAAATTGTGATAATTACAAGTTAAATAGGAAAATAATAATTAAAACACTATGATATTTTCAAATGTGAGGAGGAAATGATCCTCAAAAGAGAATCTCATTATAGAAGGTCACTTGGAGTGTAGACAGGAGAAAATTAAAGAATGGTAATGAGGAGTTGATCGTAACACCACTGCATAATGAGAAAATAAGTATACCAAAAGGACACGGCAAAACTTAGAGGAAAAATGTCTTAACTTTTCTTCAGTAACAGTCTTATCCTTTCATCAGTTAATTCTGATTTTCCAATTATAACTGGCCGTTGGAGGAAAAGCATCAAAAACAATGAAACTAAGCACATATAGAAGCGTTTAGTGTTTTCAGAGGATGCTACACATGGCAGTATTTTTCTACAAATATGATGATTTAAGCATTTGTGAAAGACAGCTATGGGGACACTATAGAAGAGCTATAGCCTCTGCTTTTTAGAAGCTTTTAAACAAGTTATATGCAAAGCTATCTGCCTATCAGGTGGTAAACAGAATAGAGGAAAGAAAAGAAAATGCAAACAATAGTTGAAATTGGTATTTTAATTATTACTGATATAATCCCTGAACTTTTATACCTTGGGCAATTGATGATTGAATGACCAATAAATTGTATGTGAGCTGTATGTCCAATTCAGCTGATCCATGAGTTGCAATTTATCATCAAAAAGCATGTTCTCAAACAATGGTCTGACTAAAAGTTTTAATAAATAAGTTAAAAATGTATTCACTCAACAAATATTTATTACATACCTATTATGTGCCAGGAACTGTAGTAGAATTTGGAAAACACACATTACAACCTACATGGTTACAGCCCCGTGAAAACTGCTTTAAAACTGGGGAAATGAATGAAGGAGAGGCGTTCAAGTATTAAGAAGGTCCTAGTTAAGTAATTCTTCCACCTTTTAAAAAAATTTGGACTTTTATCTTTTATTTGGGCAATTTACCATTTCTATCTTAGGAATCACACCAATTAGTCTACTATTTCTTTGTTCACTTTTAGCCAAAATGTCATTTATTTCTTAAACTAAATGCAGGTCTATCGAGCATCATTATCACATGTACATTATGAAACAGAATAGTTTATACAGTTCAGTTCTTCTCCTTTCTAATTCAGTTGTGAGTTCATTTCTGTGACCTGAATGCAAAATCCATATGCTCTTTTAAGATTGTACCAGGGAGCTCTACCCTGCGTTCGGGGTTCAAGAATGCCAATTATTTCATCTATTTATAGTTCTCTATTCCCCGACCTGCCAGAAGCTTCCAAACCTTCTCAATTTCAGCACTCATTCCCACTATAAGGAGGGTCCACATGAAGAGCGTGCCTTCACTCGGTCTCCCGGCACACACGTGGAGATCCTTTTAGGTTTATTTAAGAGCAGTTACCATCTACCTCTTCCAGGAGAAAGACTTAACAATCCAAGCACAAAGAGTAGAATAACTAGGTGTTTATGGTTTTGTAAGTACTTTTTTCTCTATTACTGTAATAGTTATTTCTTAGGTTAATATGATATCCTTATAATAGCTACATAATAATTTTGCTGTAAATCGTAACGTTATTCTGTAGATACAGATACTGATAAATAAAACACCGTCTATTTCGTAGCCTGAGACAATGAGTCAGATATTTGCTCAGTAAAAGTGGTTTTAATTAAGAATCCGATGAGAAGTTCTGGAGCCCGTGTGCCGTGGGCATGCACTCAGCATGAAGCCCGTTAGCGCTGGTTGGCAGCCTTGGTGCATAGGCGATGGACCAGGGGGAGCTCAGGCAGAGTTCTGGATTCTGTCAGCTTTTTATCCAAAGAGACAGATGGCAGTCATGCCAGCTCCATTCTGCACTTGGAGAATGTAAGCTCTTAATTAAAATAACTAAAGAAAAAAATGTAGTGTTCTCCAAGCATCATCATTTTTTAAGAATGTTCTGGTGCAGGATGAGTGATAGCAAATGGCAACAGATTTTCACCTTGCAAGGCTTTACATTTTTTGTGGGGGAAGAGACACCATTACCTATCATTTTGGAGCTTGTCTTCTGAGCACAGCTCTGGCACAGGGGCACTGTGGCCACAGGGAGGGTGGTGGTGGAAGATTGAGTGTTTAGAGCTGTCTGCCTTGTGCCCTAGGAAGGTATCCGAGGAGGGCATGTTGCATGAGTCACTCTAATGTGTTGCCACAAAACCTAACACCAAATCTTACTGAACATACCACCTAAATATTTTTAAATTTTCCTTCTTTTGCCCTTTGTCCTGCCATTTTAACAGTCCCAGTTACAAGTATTTTCCTACTGAACCACTGACACAGCTTCCTAAGTGCCTTCTGGAACCAAATATTGTCCACTCTACTCTCCTGACCACTACCATCCCTGCCTTTCTCCATCCCGCGTGCTCCTTTTGGTTATCTTTTTAAAATACTCTTCTGGTTTCATCAAACGCTTTAGATAATTCCTTAGCCCTTTAAAGACATCTCTCCAAAATCATTAAGATATAATCTGAATTCCTTAACTTGCTCTGTGAGGCTTTTGAAGATTTGCTGTTAGGACTTCTTTTAATTCTTGGGAAGGCTCGTTCCCTGGCTTGGTCTTTGAATGGATGCTTCTCTTTGCCTGGGACGCTGAGCCTCCATCCTCTAGCCCTGTCCTGTTGACCTGACTGACTCCTACATTTTCTTCAGATCTCAGTTTAAACTCTTGTCTTCATGCAGTCACCATATGTGTCCTCTCTAGAAACATCACACGTGGTTAGGGATCTTGTTCATCGTACAAACTGTGTAGTATGTGACTGATGGTAAGTGCATAGAATTTTTGAATAAATGGATGAATGAATTCATTTATAAGGGTTACGGAAGTCAAAAAACATATTATCAGCTTATTTTTATGAGTAAGCCTACATTTGCTTGGTTTTTAAAAAACTTTTTCTTTAGAATAGAAGACATGCCCAACTATTCTTGTTGATCATCTCAGGGTAAACAGCTAGATATCAGAGATTTACCGCATGTTTTCCCTGAGTTATGAACGAGCAAGAAAAAGAAAACTAATTAGAATACTGTACACAATAATCTCAGAACAAGTACTGAATGAATGAAGATACAAAATTCACAAAATGACACAATAGAAGGAAATACTAGATTTGGATTTAGAAAGCCAAGGTTCCAATGCTTCTGACTCATAGTGCGACATTTAATCCGTGTGTCAGGTTTAATCATCTTCTGTGTTCTCAGTTCTTGGTGCGTTCATGGCCAAAGAATGACCAGACACACCAAAGTAAGGCAAGCATGGGGTGAAATTTATTGATGGGGAGAAAGACAGGATTATAGGGCAAGAGCAAGATACAGGTTTACAGAGCAAGATACATACTCCACAGATGACGACCAGACCCCTTGTTGCAGCAGGAAAGAGAGTTTGGTTAGGGTCTGCGTCTTGTTTTTAGTGCCTGGATTGGGACCTCCCTGTGGCTCAGATGTCACCATGGAACCGCTTTCATTGGACAGTTGGGAGTTGCATTACTACACATGCAGGTTGTTCTAGGTCAATTTCTGGACTCTGTTGTATCTAATGCTGCTTGGCCTGGGGGCTAGATGGTCCTCCGCATTCTTCTGAAGCTGCTGTGCAAAGTTCTGATTGGCAGATTTGTAGTGTAGTCCCTCCTCCCCCAGGTGTGGCAGTCAATTGGGAGAGGATTAGGGTGGGGCAGGACCCAGATGGGGGCCTGGAGCCCACCCTTGTCCTTCTTCCCAGGTGGGGCAATTGCACCAAGGCAACAACTAGGAGACGGGGAATCCCTCACTATCTACCTAACACATGTAGTTTTTATTCTCAGCAAAATAATTTTTGAAGATGTTATTTTTTTTCTTTTATTTTTAGAGACAGGGTCTCACTCCGTCTCCCAGGCTGGAGTGCAGTGGCACAATCACAGCCCACTGCATCCTTGAACTCCCAGATTCAAGATGGAGAGTAGCTGGGACTACAGGCTTGTCACCACACCCCATTAATCTTTCTGGTTTTTTTGTAGAGATAGGGTCTCCCTATGTTGCCCAGGCTGGTCCAGGGTTCAAGGGAACCTGCTACTTGGGCCTCCTAAGGGGCTGGGATTACAGGTGAAAGCCACCATGCCCACCCTTGAGATGCTAATTCTTTAATCCGTCCTTTGTATTTTCCATGCAAGCACACAGTCCCATCCAATGCCTTGCCTCAGGGACTTTGACAAATGCAAGGGCAGAATCTGCTTGAAATCTTTGTAACGTTAAAGCTTCAGGACAGGAAAGCAAGTAAGCTTGATTTAGCACTGGGAGAGAGAAATGCGAGTGTCTATGATCACAGGGGAAGGAGAAGGCACAGATTTCCACAGAGATGGAGTACAGCTTAGCATGTCCAGTGTGTGCCAGGGAAACGACAGAGGCCCAGAGGATGCAGAGGTGTAACTGGCTCTATGAACAAATTTCAGTGACCCCTATATATTTCTTTCTAATCCTCTCCCTTAACTAACTACTTGACCTTTTGAGTTGTTTCCCAGAAATAGTGGATTTTCTGCAAGGCAAAGGAGCTGAGATGCTGAAGGCCCCTGGGCACACTCCTGATGCCACAACTCACTGTCCCCACAACCTGCCCCAGTGCACGTGGTCCCTTGTGAGTTACCGTGACCTGCCCCAAGGCACATGGCCCCTTTTTTAGAAGCCCAAGGTCTCTGATAATTGGAGAGATGGATTTGAGGCAGCTTCTTATGTATTAAAAATTCCTTCCTTCCTTGGCAATCCCTGTTGTCCCAATAATTGGATCTTTCTGCAATGAGCAACTGGACCTAAGGCCGAAACCCCCGTGCAGTTTTGACAACAGAGGCAGGGTGACTTAGGGAGACTCCCAAGGGAGCAGGGACTCCTCTCCTTACCAAACTGCCCTGTGATTTAGTGCAGAAGGGCACCTTCCCAGCCGGTGGACTTCAGAGACTCGGAAGATCCTGTCAGTTTGAACCTAGGGCACAGTTACCAGGAGTATGGACAAAAGCACCGAGGGGCTTTCTAGAGTTTATTCCTCTGCATGAGATATCAGACTTTTGCTAGTGTCTCCATTACTCTGTCAGGGGAGGAAATATTAACTGCAACCGACTTTCCTGCCAACCTGGTGAAATGGGGATTAGGTGTCGATTTAATCTCTTTTAGACCAAAATATGTATTTCATGCATATTGGAATCTGATCTAATATTTAAATCATGTATATATTTTTTAATTTCATCAGCCATAAATTCAAAATATGAAAAACTTCTGTAAATTTCCTCACAGACATGTGGGGATTACTAGCATGTAGAAAGGAATTTTGCAGGGAGAAATCGCTTTAACAAATGTAGGGTAATGTCATTAAGATCTCTATTTTCTGCCTCCTTGACGATTGCAGAAATAGGGTGGGGCAGTTGTAAAAGATTAATTTCACTGATATGAATTCTTAGCCTATTTTCTCAATTTCTTTCTCAATAATAGTTAGAAGTAAAGCAAATTGCCTAGAATTCTTCTTTTAAAAGAAGAGTCCCAGAGGATATGAATAACATTTTTATAGCCAATTTAGCATTTCAAATTCCACCTTCAATCGTATTTTTTTTAAGGATTGATTTAGGCTGTGAAAGAACCAAGAGAAAGGGGCTGGTGAGAACTAAAATCATATTTTAGTTTAGAAATTAATTTATTGCAATTATCCACTGATCTAAAAATCAATATTTTCTCACATTTTAATCACTATAAATTATAAAAATGAAGTGCCGACATTCTCTTGAAGGTGATGAATAATCTGAAATATCATAATAAAATGTGAAATACTAATATTCTTTCTGTGATAATTAACTTGGAAGTTGCAATCCAATTATTTACATGCAATGCTTTGCCACTATTTGTAATGCATTTCCATTAGAAATATGGCATTATATACAGTCTGTTCAGTTTTTTAATTTTAATTACTATTTAGTATTAAATTGATCTGCCATATTATCCTGACCAAATGCATTTGCACATAGCAAATAGAATGTGAGAGATATTACATAACATGAATATATTGTTTTGTGCTAGTCTTTATTTTTGTTAAAATTGTTAATGTAGTATCCCTTTGGGAAAATGAGATAATAATTAACAGTGTACATTTTCTAGGTACACTACGAAGACAGCTATGGTCTTAAAAGAGCAATATAAAAGTCAGTGTAATAATTAACTGCTATTTTCTGATACTATATATTACTTATTTTCTACAAAAAGCATATTTTGCATAAAACATATTAATGCCTAGAATTTTTTCTTGAACTATTCAAAGTACAAATTAATTAAAAATTCAAAGTAAAATCTTTATTACTATTATTACATATAGTTTTGATTTCTTCTAACATCCTTACCATTTTTCTGCAATGCACTTCCTCATAAGATGATCACAAATTCAGACAAATCCTATCTTTCCCATGCGTTTACAGCAAAGCGTGGAGAAATGGAATTACCATCCTATTCTAAACTCCTAACAGCATGGATTGCAAAGAGATGTTGGATTATCTACTTATTGTCCGTGCTACTTTCTCTTTAACAGGACCCTCATCAAACCAGATCCCAACAAGGCGCAGTGGAGTAGGAAATGTAGAATAAAGTGAAACAAAACTCCATCTGTCAAAGTAAGTAAAGGGACAGAAGTTACTACCTAAGTGGTGCATTTGATTTCTTCCCTATCTTAGTAAATGGGCAAACCACATCAAGCTACCACTAGCACAACCACAGATATTAGGAGACGCTTTTATTTCTCCTGTTTTTTTTTTCTTTATGACCCCTGGCCCCCAAATAACCCATCATTCAATTTATTATGCCCCCAAATCTATGCTTCTGTACAGTTTCATTACCATCACGCTAATCCTTTTAGTTACTCCTTACTAACACAATCCTACTAACTGTTCTTTTTGCTTTTATTTTGGCCCCATTTTGACTCCTTCTCCCCACGCAGCAATGAAATGGGAAACTAAAATATATAATTTGTATAATTTCTTATCTCTGCTTTAAGCCCCACTATGTCTTTCTATTGAACTTAAAATTAAACCTTCATGTTTTACCACATCCTACAAGGCTCTGCTTAGCCTGGTGTCTTCATGTTCCCCAAATTCAACTCACACCATCTCTCCTTACCTCAGGATGCTTTACCTGCACCGGCCTGCGTTCTGTTTCTCAGACACTGCTTTCCCCACTCTCGCTCCACAATTTATACGTATCGATGAACAGTTTTCCAAAGCGGTTGTAGCAATTTACTTGCCTCTAGCAGTGTATGATAGTCTGGGTAGTGCATAAATTGTTCCAGTTGTCAATCTTTTTTAGTCATTTGGGTAGGGGGATAGTGGTACCATGTTCTAGTCTTACTTTGCATTGCCTTGATGGCTGATGACATACAGCAATGTTTATATGTATATTGGATATTTGAATACCTCCCTAGTGAAGGCCTTGCTTAAATTTCTACAGCATTTTCTCTTGGATAATCTATCGTTGTCATATTGATTTGTAGGAGTTCTTTATAAATACTGTGAATAAGTCCTTTGTCAGTTATTATGCTGTATTTTCAGTCCCTTAATGCATTTTGATGAACAGAAGTTTTTAATTTTATTGCAATTCAGTTTATCAGTATTTCTCTTTGCTTTCTGTGTCATGTTTTAAAACCCAGTTTTATGACAATGACAATTTTAATTAAAGTTAAAAAGATATTGCATCAGTCAACTAAAGCCACAATAATGCTACATAAAAATACCAATATGAGATTCAGTTGTTTAACAACAATCTAATCTTGCTCAGGTGTCCACAGGTTGGCTGTGGGTTAGCTAATTTAGTCTGGGCTCAGGTGAAGCTGGTTGTAAGTTAAGGCTAGGTCTAGCTATGCTTCAAGTAGATTTTGAACTAGTAGGCTAGCTACAGCTTTTTGTTTGTTTGTTTGTTTTTCTTCCCACGGTGAGGACAGAGGTTCTGTAAGGTAAGTACATTTCAAGTACATGCTTATTTCAGACCCACTTACATCCCACTGACTGAATCAAGCTACATGGCTGAGTTTGAAATCAAGGGTAGGGTTGTACTTTCTAACACTGGTAGAAGGAACTTCAAAGTCACATGACGAAGATAATGGATAATATTAATAATTGGGGTGATGAATTGGGAACATTAGTGTCATCTAGCGCATGTGTTCTCCTGTACTACCTTCTACAAGCATTCTTGTTTTTCTTCAATGTTTAGATCTTATGGCAGAAAAATGGCCCCCCAAAAATGTCCATGTCCCGATATACCAGGAATCTGTGAATATGTTACTTTGCATGAAAAGAAAAAATTTGCAGATGCGATTAAATTAAGGACTTTGAGATAGGGAGACTTCACTGGATTATTCAGGTGGGACCAATATAATCACAGGATCTTTTGCATGGGAAAGAGGGAGTTGAGAAGGAGCTATGACAATAAAAGGAAGGGTTGGAATAATGTGGAGCCACAAGGCAAGGAATGCAGACTCTGGAAGCTGGGGAAGCCAGGAATACTTCTCTCCTAGAGCCTTCGAAAGGTACGCAGCCTTGCTGACCCATTGACGACTTCTGACTTTTAGAACTGTGAAGTAATAAATTTGTGTTGTTTTAAGCCACTAAATTTGTGGTAATTTGTTACAGCAGCAATAGGAAACTAACATAGAAACATAATTTACATGGAATTAACTTGAACGGTATTACATGGCTTTGTTTGTATTTTTTGGCATGTGTATGTGTAATCGTATGCATGTAGAAATCTTGCAATACAGTTCTTTGTTTTTGTGTATGGAGTTAGAATCATGCAGTCTTACTGCCTAGCATGGGTGAATTTTAGGTGGTCTAGATAGATGATATACTCATTTACAGAGATGCTTGGAGCATAGTGGTGACCCTTGACAAATCTACAGAATACATTAACTAAAGATAATTAATGTTTTGTAACTGTGGGTCTGGGAGTTTCTGGGGGGCAGGACATAACAGGCCTGTTATTGTTAGTGATAATTGCATTTATGGTATGTATCTGGTTTTGATGGACCTGGGAGGAGTTTCTATAGTTAAGACTGATCACACAGTGTAATGTTCTTCTCGGCCACCTTGCTGTAAGAGACCCCAATATGAAATACTTCGGACTTCCTGGAACTGAGGTGCTTTACATACATGCCAGTGGTAGTTGAGGTCTGGGAAAAAGTGTGTTCTGTGTGACTCAGTGGAGCAAGGACAGCAAAACCTGTACCTGAGATCTCTAGGCTTGTGTTGTGATTATAAACGTTTGAATCCTGAGAGTCCTTTAAGCATTCAAGCACTTAAGGTGATTGTTGGTAATTAATGTGTTTGCTGAATTCACTTATTCTAACAATTTACATACTGATTCTTTATATACAATTATATTACCAGCAGATGGTTATAGCTTTATTTTTTTTCTTTTTGAATCATTATATATTTTATTTATTTTTCTTGCCTTATTACACTGACTCTGGTCTCCAGTTCAATGTTGGATGAGGTGGTGGCAGCATGCATCCTCACTTCCTGTATAATTTCAGAGGATAAATGTCTGCTATTTAACATTTAAATGCGATTGCTATAAGTTTTGTGAAGATCCTTTGTCAGGTCGAGGAATTTCCCTACTGTTCTTATATTGTTATTTTTTAAATGATAAATGGATACATAATTGCATCAAAATCTTTTTCTATATTTATATAGATGAATATATATATTTTTTCTATCTTATTCTGTTAATATGGTGAGTTAAATTGTTAAAATAATTTAGCATTCCTGAAATAAATCTGAATTGGTTGGGATTATAATTGTTATTATGTGTTTGTGGCTTTGGCTTGTCAAGATTCTGTTAGAATACTGCATCTACATTCATAATGAGGTTGGCTAGTAAACTGGCCTAAAATTCTGAAGAATATATACACGCCTGTAAGAAAAGTATGGTCCCAAATTCCGAGTTAGCTCTCTGAATTTTCTTCTCAAACATATTGCCTTGTAATTCTTCATTGCCTTTTATAGCTCTCTTAAACCTTCAGAAATGCTGCCTTCGATATGTTTTTCAGGTTTTATGTTTGTTCTTTGTCGGAGATTAAGCCTGAAATACGTAGGCCGACATTACTGGAAGCAAAATTCCTTTTTTCCATATAATGTGTTATAAGTATCTCACCATTTTACTGTCTAACTATACAGTAAAATTATCTATATTTGTACACTTTTCTGACTACCTATGTGGGCTTTGTTGCTAATTATAATAGTATTTTAGTTAATTAAAATTCATACGTAATTTTGTTCCTTGTCTCAAATATATGTCTTATTACATGCCTATTCAACTGGCAAGAAAATTCAGAACATGGTTAAATGAGAAAACTAAATACTAATAATCATATTTTGATCCTGATTTTAATGGCAGTGTGTCCAAGGCTTTACTTTTAATTGAGATGTTGGTTCTTGGTTTGAGATTAATATTTTACAGTGATACAAATATATCTTATAAAACTCAGCTAATAATTTTTTAAAAAAATTAAAATAGGTGAGCAATATGTTTTGTTTTATTTTATTTTCTATTGCTTGTCTTCTTAGCACTGATGGAGATTATCATACAGTTTTTTCTATTCGACAGATTGGTTGTGTGTGTTCCATTTTTCATGACTAAATAAAGTCGTGTATTAATAAAGCCAAATAAACATGAAGAAGACTTCATCTGTTTCTTTTCTTTAAGCATTTGAAGTCTATTCCACTGACTAAATACTTTGAAATTCAAGAACTGCTTTAAAAATACTTTGAATATTTGCTTTTAATTTAAAATCAAAACATAAGGTTCTTTTTAACTTGCATTCAATAAATTTTATATAATACAAAGAAAAATCTTTGATATTATATTACTAAAATGTCTATCAAGTCAAAGTCTGTGTTTAAAGAATAATCCTAAAGAGAAAGACATTTATTTTAAAAGTTATTTGATTTAATTGAGATTAGTATGTTTCAGAGGACTAAAAGTGCATATCATGAATTTAAATGATAAAATAACACACTTTAGGAATAAATCTCAAATTCTTATCTATTCAGGGAAACAAAAGTACCCAACATAAAGAATGCTTTTAGTCTTTGACATTTCATCTAAAATCTGAAGAAAAAACAATTCTTACATTAATTGTTTTTTAAGAGACTAATATTAATCATAAAATATTTCAATTTAGTGATGCAAACAATTACATTTTAAATCCAGGCAACCTGTGTTGAACAGTAACTTTTAAAAGTTTATACACATTATCAAATAAGATAAGCATTCGAAGTCTAGCTCTCTGGAGGACCAGAGAACTAACCAGTAACTATTTCTCTCCTCTACTCCATACCAACTCTATAATAAAAAGAGGCCAGATTCAATTGACGTGCACAAATGAAAAAGAAAGGAAGGGAGATCGTAAAGAGTCCTGTGTGCACAGTAATCTGTAAATAGCATCTGGCCACATTGGGAACGCTCCCCTGGAGGCGGGGTGGGGAGGTCCCTCTATCAGCCTGTGTCCCAAGAGGAGCTGTCCGTGGTCCTCGTGGCCCTCCCTCCACAGTGTCATGATCTCCTCCATCCACTTCTCTTCTTGGTCCTAAATGCAGTGAGTTTGGGGGTTTTACTCTCTTCAGGGGCTGCACACTTTTCTACTTCACTTCCGGTCTAGGAATTATGTTAAGATTTACTAAACACTTACAGCCTTTATTAGCAGTCTTATGGGTTCTTTGGAAAAGCAAGGCCCTCAAAAAATAAGAAGCCTTCTGATCTGTTTGCGTCTCTTTTTTTCCATGCGTGAATATTTACACCCAATCTTATTCTTGATGCCCGGTTCTTAGCTCAATATGAATTTGTTTCTTTACCCCCAAGCCTCTCTCTTTCACCACAGCGGTGACTAATTTGAGTTATTGGGGAAGAAGCAGGCAGGATGTGAGGGAGAAGGCCATAGCTTAAATCTTATCTTTTCTGCAGGGGTAAGTCACTTTGATTAATTAAGAGGTTTTTCTGGGCTTTTGTCTCTCAAAGATTTTTCAATCTGATCTCTTACTTTTAAAGTCTGTAGTCGGCTCTCCACATTCCTGGTTGCCACATATTTTTTGACTCTTTTTTCTTTTGCATTTCTATTGGGAAACCAACAAATGCTCCCCTCAGCTTAGCTTGCACCAAATATAGCTAATTGGAGACAACACATGAATACTGAGATTCTTACAAGATGCATTTCTTCCGAGTTAACCCAATGTTACCAAATGTTTTACCACCGCATAACAGTATTTTCCTTTGTCTTGATTCCTACATCATATTCCTTATCAGCCCCCCCCGCCCCCACTGTTAAGTTAATGCCTCCCCACCCCTGTAAGGTTTTTTGAGGATATGGTAATTATATGTTGGTATTTGCTCAGAATTTTGTAGGAAAACAGAAATCACTTTTAGAGTTTCAGGAAAGAAAAGATTTAATATAGAGTATCAATTGTTTATAATTTTTAAAGAAATAATGAGAAATATGCTTCAAGAAAACTTGGAGAACTCATAAAAGCACCATTGATGATCTCTGCTTCTTGTAGCACCAAAGTCTCCAAGTGGCAGAAGAATGCCTAGGGGGTGTTATAGAAACCCACATCTGCCCTCTGCTGAAGCTCTTATGCCTGCATTGGGGGAAAAATAGTGCTTCTGCTTCTCTTCTGCCTTCTGAGTCGGGCACAAGCCATTTCCTGTGGTGGAGTCTAAACCAGAGTTCTTTGGACAGGATGTTTTGGAAATGCAGATTTCAGGCTTTCAGTCCCAATACAGCTGAGAAAGGCAGGGATGGGGCTAAGTACCAACGGAAGATACAGGGTACATGTGCAAACAATGGGGGATCAGAATAACCTTGGAGTTAATAATTGTAACACTGGAGTTAAAAGAAAATACAACTAATGATAATAATAGCTAATAGTGTTACAGACATATAGACCCTATGTATTTCAGGTACAGTGTCTGTGTATTAATGCATTTAATTCATTTAACTGAGCATTGTCTTCAAAATTTTTTTATTTTTTTAAAAAATTTAATTGTGTTAAAATAAGCATAACAAAATTTGCTATCTTAACCATTTCTAGTGTATAGTCCAATAGTGTTAAATATATTGATGTTGTGCAACAAAGCTCCAGAGTTTTTTCATCTTGTGAAAATGAAACTTTATACTCAGTAAACAACTCTCCATTTCCCTGTTCCCTAGTTCCTGGCAACTACCATTCTGCTTTTTGTTTCTGTGATTTAACTGCTCTAGGTAGCTCATGTAAATGGGTTCATGCAGTATTTGTCTTTTTGTGACTTGTTTATTTCATTTAGCATAATGTCCTCAAATTATATTCATGTTGTTGCATGTGAAAGGATTTGAGTTCTTTTTAAGATTAAATAATATTCTATTGTTTGGATATGCTACAATTTTCTTTATACATTTATCAATCTATGGATATTTGTGTTGTTTCCACCTCTTGGCTATTGTGAATAATGCTGCTATGAATGTGAGTGTGCAAATATCTCTTCAAGAACTTGCTTTCAATTTTTTTGGGTATATATCCACAAGTGGAATTGCTAGATCATATGGTAATACTATCTTTAATTGTTTTGAGGTACTGCTATACAGGTTTCCACAGTGGCTACACCTTTTTATGTTCCCACTAACAGTGCAGGACACAAGAGTTCAATTTATCTTCATCTTCACCAACATTTATTTTCCATTTTTTTTAATAGTAGCCATCTAAATGGGTAGGAGATGATATCTCGTTATAGTTTTGATTAGTATTTCCCTGATGATTAGTGATATTGAGCATCTTTTCATATGCTTATTGGCCTTTCGTATATATGCTTTAGAAATATGTCTATTGAAGTTCTTTGTCCATTTTTTAGTCAGGTTATTTTATTGTTGTTGAGTTGCAATTGCTCTCATTATATAGTCCTTGTATAACACTATCAGATATTTGATTTGCAAATATTTTCTCCCATTTCAGTCAGTGGCCTTCTCACTCTGATTGCGACTTTGTTGCCAGTGTTTTGGTGTCATATACAAGAAATTATTGCCAAATGCTATGTCTTGAAACTTTTCCCCTATGTTTTTTAAGAGTTTGGGTCTTATGTTTAAGTCTTTGATACATTTTGAGTTAATTTCTGTATGTGTTGTCAGGTACGGGTCCAGCTTCATTCTTTCGTAGTGGATATCCAGTTTTCCCAAAACCATTTGTTCGACAGGCTGTCCTTTCCCCGCCAACTAGCCTTGGCACCCTTGTTAAAAATCATTTGATCATATACGTGAGAGTTTTTTCTTGGTTCTTTGTTCTATTGCATTTCCCTTATGTCTGTCTTTGTGTCAACATTACACTGTTTGATTATTGTAGATTGGTCAAAAGTTTTGAAATCAGGAAGTGTGAGACCTCCAATTTTGTTCTTTTTCGAGATTGTGTTAGTTCTTCAAGGTCATATTTTTTTTAAACTTAGAATTCCATATCTAGTATAATTATCAATCAATGTGAGCATAGAAAAACATATTTTTAGGCAAAATTTAAAACATTTCCTTTCATATGTTCCTTCTTAGGAAGTTACTGGAGGATTTCTCTAACTAAAATATGGGAATAAACCCAGAGGATAAGACAAGATCCAGGAAACAACTGATCTAACAGAGGACGGAGGGAAAGGGCATCCCCAGGATAACAATGACGGGGGCCCAGGATGATACAGCAGTTTTAGAGAATAATCAGACAAAACTGGAATAGGAGACCCCAGTAAGGAAAACTATCAGAGCAAATAAATTATCAGACAGGATATATATGTTGAAGTTGAATTTATGGGCAATTTATACTTAAGAGAATGGGTATGTGAAGATGCAAAGAAAGCTACACAAATGAAAAAAAACCAAAAGGGGCACTTAATTAAGTCTAGGTCAAATACAAAACAACAAAAAAGAGAAATATAATTAAACCATTTGGCTCAACTTAAAAAATTTAAGTGTAATAATTGAAAAAAAATGTGATAAAAACAAAGTAGAAAAAGGGAGAGATTGGAAGAGAGGACAGAAGAGAAATACATTCTCATTTGCAATAATAAGAAGTCAGTATGAATAGATGGTAATTTAAATCAACGAATAGAGATAGAAATATTCACTGATTGTTTTAAGAATACGAAGACAAATTGCAGCAACAATAATTAAGAAAGAGAGAAAGAAGTATTGAGTTTTATGTTTTAATGTTATAATTCTATTACTCATCTTTGTATTTTAATTATGTGCGGGTATCCATTTACAATTAGAAAAGCGTCACATATTCTGGATTTGCATTTCTATAATGAAATATGTTAAAAATTTATCAAGGCTGATAATGGCAGCATGTGTAAGTAAGGTTTAACAAAACCACCACATTCAAGGGTAAAATTCTATTTTTCCACTTTCAGAAAATAAGGCAATTTACCAAAGAAGCAAACCAAATATCATACTGACTTTGCTCTAGGCAGGTGCAGCCATACAGAGCAAACATTAACATATGTCAGGGGGGAACATTATGCAAAAGAGACTTGGCTGAATTAGTTGTTGGTAATGTTATTATGGGACAAAAAAACAACTCTCAATTTTTGACTTTCCATTTTCCCAGCCAGACTGAATTATGTGAAATGAGTAGTACTTACTTATTGACTCCAGATTATTTCAATATTTATTTGTTTTCCATTCATTGTTTATCATTTTTTTCCTCTAATATTTGGGAAAAAACATAAGGTAAAAACCATTCTTGAGCCTGCCAATTGTTACTAAGATTGAACTCGCTTCCATAGCAACAGACCCATTATCAGGACAGCTCCTGGGCACAGGTAACAACAGCTTCAACCCATTAAATGGGATCCTGCAGGCAGGATTTCACATAAACTCTCACTGTTGAGAATAGTTTTTTCTTTTGCCACATTTTATTTTCAGTTCTCAGGAACCATGATTCCATGTTCTTCCATTCTTCACTGAGAATAAAGTATTATTTTTATTTTTATTTTCTTTCTTTTTTTTTCCAGTTCATGTAAGTGCCCTGGAGAATAATAGTGAGCAATATCCACCAGGTAAAGGACATGCAGTTTAAAGAAAAGAGTGCTAAATAGTATCAACATCTAAGAGATAGCCAAAGAGATGTCAAAAAAAAAAAAGACAGAGTGGATAAATATAAGAGAAAATCCAGTGATGCTGGACAATGTAAGGAAAGATAACATTTCAAAAAGATATAATGGTCAAAAGCATTAAATCCAGCTGAATGCAAGTAATTAATTCATTGGATTCCATAACACTTATTCAGTGTCTTAGTGTTCTACTATCTTTGTCTTTATGCTAGTCACCTCATGGTCACAGAATGACTGCCATAGCTCCAGGAAACATGTTCATATCCATATAAGGAATATATACAAACTAATTTTTTCCTTCTTAGATAAAAATATGTTCTGTGAAGCCCCCAACGGGCTGGTCTTTTCAATTCACTGGCCAGGACTGGCCCTATGTCCATGACCAGCTGTAAGACAGTCTTAGAAAATAATTATCTTACTTTTTAAGGCTCCATAGCAGGATATAAAAAGGGATAAAAAGTTTGGGATAACTATTTCATTAAGCAACTGACCATGTCTACCAAAGTGGAAAGCAATTTTTTTTTTATTTCAGCATATTACGGGGGTACAAATGTTTAGGTTACATATATTGCCTTTGCCCCACCCAAGTCAGAGCTTCAAGTGTGTCCATCACCCAGATGGTGCGCACTGCACCCATTAGGTGTGAATATACCCATCCCCTCCACCCCTTCCCACCTGCCCAACACCCGATGAATGTTACTACTATATGTGCACATAAGTGTTGATAAGTTAATACCGATTTGATGGTATGTACATGCGGTGCTTGTTTTTCCATTCTTGTGATACTTCACTTAGTAGAATGGGCTCCAGCTCCATCCAGGATAATACAAGAGGTGCTAGATCACCATTGTTTTTGTGGCTGAGTAGAACTCCACGGTATACATATACCACATTTTATTAATCCACTCATGTATTGATGGGCACTTGGGTTGTTTCCACATCTTTGCAATTGTGAATTGTGCTGCTATAAACATTCAAGGGCAGATGTCTTTTTAATAGACTGTCTTTTGTTGTATGATGTAACTTTACCTACTAAGAATAAATTATTTACACACATGACACCACAGAGCTAAGATTTCATTGAACAAAGAAAAAGAAATGATTTACAAATCAGCTGCTTGATTTTCATTTAATGTACTTTCTAATTGTCGAGCCACTTAGATTTCTTTTTCCCTAGTTTTATAGGCCAGGACTTCTTTTTATAACTGTCTAAAGGCAGAGACAACAGGAAAGCAAGAAACATAGCTTGTTAGGCTAAGTAAACTCCTTAGTTCAGTAGATCTAGTCTGGGACAGTGTCATAACCAGATCTTTCCCACTCCTTCCAGGAAGAAATAATTCAATCAATACTTTAATTAACTTAAGGGAAAATACCATAGCACTCCCAAGTGACCTCAATTTTGCTGTAGTTTTTACGCAATTGTGAAAGATTCAACTTTGTTGTTTCTAGCTTCTTTTATTGAAAAACAGTATGAGGATTGAAAAGGCCATTAGGTCTCATTTCTAGACCTCTTGCTCTAGCATGAAAATGTAGACTATTAAGATGATTGTTCCCTAGGAAAAGTAATCCGTTTTTGTTCTTAAGTAAAGAATCGTGGCTATCAAGTCTGAAAATTCCTAAGAAGCAATCTCTTGCAAGTGGCAATAAACAGAAGTCGATGACCCTGTAGCTACTCCTTTATTTTTTCCTTCAGGCTTCTGAGCAAGGCTGTCTCAGCCACATACTCACTTTTAGGGCTTTTTCGGTCATTCTGTTCTCTGCTAGGGCTGGGGGAG
>RJWJ010005776.1:0-66154 GCA_004363605.1 Indri indri
CGCTGGGATGTCTTATTAGCATCTCAAAGAGCCTGTTAAAAATGAATCTCTGGGTCTTCCCTTCCCAGTTCTTTTCCTTCGGTCTCACCCATTTCAATAAATGGTATCTCCACCCACCCAGTTCTCCAGCCAGAAGCTTGGGGACTCTCCTCCAGTCCCCGCCTCCCTCCAGCACCCCCACCTTCCAGAGGATGCTAACCCCTGCGCCCCCTCCCCTCGCTGCTCCCACAATTGCCCGCTTCCAACACAGCATCCAGGATGACCTTTTAGAAATACCAATCAAACCACAAAGTCCTGTCCCTGCCCCCCTTTAAGCTTTAAACTCTTCAACCACACCGATGAGGAAGCCCACATTCCTCACTCTGCTCTGAGGGCGCTGCGAGATCTAGCCCCCACCTGCCTCTCCAGCTGCCTGCATGCCTGCGTGCCCTTGTTCCTGTCACCCTGATGGCTTTCATGTCCCAGAACCTGCCACACATGTCCCCTCCCACCCGGGGCCTTGTCACTAGCCTCTGCCTGGAACAGCCTGTGTCCCACCCGGAGAAGCCGAGACTCTGCTCGAACATTCCTTCTACTGACAGCACCTGACCCACCTCCTAAGATGAACTAGGTCCTCTGTCGTTCTCATTAAAACTTAGTTATTTTATTTCTCAGAATTCATCACAACATCTATTCACAGGTTTATTTCTGTGTTTAATGTCTGTCTTTGCTACCAGACATCAGCGGCATGAGGGCTCTGGTCTCCTATTTGTCCCTGCATATCTGTCCCCAGCACATCACCCCCAGTGTCTGGCATGTGGTAGGCGCTCATTGAACATCTGTTGATCCACTTAGGGTGGAAAGAACCCAGGCGTGATATCAGACAGGCCCAAGTTCAAATCCAGGGTCTGCCTCTTACATGCTGCTGGGTGACCTTGGCTAAGTCACTACATGTCTGGGAGCCTCAGCTTCTCCCGACCCTGCCTGGCTTTGGGGGGATTTGATGATAGAACACAGATGTAAGGTACCCAGCCCGGTGTCTGGCATGTGGAGGACACCTTGTAAAAGTGACCTTCTTTCTTGATTGTCTTTAAGTCAACAGAGGGGCCAAACTTGGCAGAATAAACTGTCTGCTCCGCAGCGGCTCAGAATTTCTCTTCCATTTCGGTTGTCCTTTGTTTCCCAAAGATGCGCAAATTGGGGGAAGTTGGGCTCCCTAACTCACCCACCAAAGGCAATCCTCTTTCCCATCCCCACATCCTCCAACAGTTCACTGGTTGGGCCTTCCGGAATCTACAAAAGACCAAAGCCTCGGCCTTGGGTGGGGAGGGGTCCCCACTCACCAAGCAGACTGAGCCCTGTCCTCAGCGAGAGGCCCCTCTGAGGAGCTCTTCAGAGCCGGCCTGTCACTTGGAGAGGTGACAGGAGGCAGATCAGTGTCAAAAATAAGACAGAGCAGTGGGTTTCAACTTGACTCACATTAAGAATGTCACATTAGAGCACAAATGAGAGAGAAGAGAAATGCTCTTTTATGCTGGAGTTTATTTTTGTCACTTTGTCAGAGAGAAATTGCAGCCCTGAGGGCATTGGAGCAGCACAGAATTACCCAAAACATTAACATGCAAATTGCCTTCTTTAGAGAAGGTAATTTTATTAGTGCACGAAAATGTTTCTTTCACTGTACTCATGCCTAGGAGCAGAGCTGTCTGGGGGCCAGTTAGGGCGACTGATCGTGGAGATTTAGGGGGAGCGAGGAACTTGGTTGGGATTCCATTATCTCCTCCTCTTGGAGCCACCATGTATCCTTGGATGCGTGGAACATGGCGCACTGTGGTGCTACAGCTGACTACCTGTGTGGTCAGCGGGGAGAGGGCAAGTGACTTGGTCAAGATCATATAGCTTCAATGGCAGAAGAGGCAGAACTGAGCTCATGTGTCCTGTGTCTCAGATAGCCAGGTGAGCAACAGGAACCATCAGTTCTGGAAGCAGCCGCTCTGAGAATGAAGAGCCCAGTGAGATTCCACCTACCTAATCGCCCACTCTCTCCCTCACTGGCACTCATTCAGGCAGCTTTCACTGTGCTCGGTTCATGTTTGAACCGGGCACTGGCATTAGGCACTCAGCCTCCACTGGGGACAGGGGGAGAGAGGATACAGACATCCGCAAATACTTCTGATCCATCCAGGTACGACTGCTGGAGGGGGGTGCCCAGAACTGACAAAGCACAGAAGAGAGCATGGCTGTTTGGCAGGGAGGGCAGGGAGAAAGGTCTGGAAGCTTCACAAAGGAGGGTCTTGCGTGTGGGCATCGTGCAGGCAGTCAAGGCAGGGAAGGGCATTATAGGCCAGGAGACACGTAGGCAGAGGCCCAGAGACTGAAGCACACTGGCCTGGCCCTGAGCATCCCGTTGTGCCGGGTGCACAGGCGTGTGGGTGAAGAGTGGGGCCAGAATGGGGGCTGGGTCTGCAGAGGATGGAGATGACACTGACAAGGACAGTCTCAAAGGCTAAAGAGTCCAGGTGTCCCCTGCAGGGCCTGGCCGGAATAGAACCACGTCCTCCAGGAGATTTTATAATAGTAGGGAGGGGGTTTCCCAGCCCTAAGGTGCCAGGTGACAGGAGGTTGCATGAGGCTGTGCTTATGTAAGGCTTCCTCCTCCCCCCGCCGCTGTGATCAGTGGGGAAGTGTGGGCAGAGACACCCACCTGCTGCCGAGAAGAAAGCACCTCAGTCATGTAAGGTCTTGCCAAACAGCTGAGGGGAGCACCCTTTCCAAAGAGGCTCCTGGGCCTCCCAGGCTGAGCGCATCACCCCTTGCCCTGGGCTGGTTGGCACCTGCATCATACGGCCACGTGGGGCATGAAGAACTGTTATCACGGCCCCAGGAGCTGTCTTTTACAGATGCCAAAGGGAAAATGTGGCTTCTGTTAACATTTCGGGCCAGACAATTCTTTGTCGTGGGGGCTGTCCTGTGCATCGCAGGGTGTTTAGCAGCTCCGTGGCCTCTACCCACGAGATGCCAGTGTAGCAATGCCACTCCCCCAGCTGTGACAACCAAAAATGCCTCCAGTCGTGGCCAAATGTCCCATGGAAGGCAAAACTGCCCCCAGCTGAGAACCATGGGTCTATCTAGACCTCAGGGAAGACTCCTCAGAGGTTAAGGATGCCTGACCTCTGGAAGCGTCTCGAGTCTTCCAGCGAGATGCAGAACACTGAAGAGCACGTGCCTGCCTTCTTCCAACTCCCATGGGGCAAAGGACAGGGTAGGTTTCATCAGATACTTGTGGATTGACTATCTCCAGAAAAAAATTGCGTCTAAATTACTCCTAAAAACATCCGGAAAAAAGAGCAGGTTGGGGAAGTAGAAAGCCGATAGACAGCAGGTGGTTCTTTTAATAACACGCTAGGGCCTCAGGGTCCTTCCTCTGTGTTGCAAGAGATGCTCTCTAAGGCCCTTTCTCATTTTAAACACTATTGTTCTATGGCAGTAAGAGGAATACACGCTGGGGAATGTTCCCCATGATTCTGAAGGTGGCTGGTGAAAGATGGTGAACAACGGCTAGACGAGGCTCTGTCTTAGCTAACCTGGCCACTTTCTTGATGACAGACAAACAACTAGTCAGGTGGCTCATGAGAGTCTCACTGCTTTCTTGGGTTAAATGAGTAAGCCCATATTTAACCAAGGATTCCATGGAAATCTCTGAAAGGGCCTCTATGGTAAATACTTCTGGAATGCTTGTGATTGGTGCAGTTACTCAAAGACCATCAGAATCTAAAGACCATCAACTGAAGAATCATGAAGTTCTTAAATTTGGAAAGGAGAGCTTTATTCTGTAAAGGGTCACAGCCTGCAGGCTGGGAAGTGGAGGCTCCAGCAGAAGCTGAGAGCAAGTACTTTGAGGGAGGGAAAAGCGAAACAGGAACTTATGCTAAACAGGTTGGCTAAGTGTACATATTCAGCAGGCTCTAGGAGGAGCTATGAATATTCACAAAGGGGGGTGTGTGCATATGTGTAGTAAGCAAACATGTATGTTACATGTGGCCCATGTTCTCCTTGGGGTGGAGACTGAACATACAAATGTATTACAGTTAGGCCCTGCATGTCAGAAGGTGAAGCAGACGGCATGAAGGCACTCAGCGTGCATCCGCCATAGACCGGCCAGAACCACTCCCTGGCTGGCGATCTCTTGTCAGGAAGGAATGCTGGTCAGTTGTTGTGTCCAAACCACAAAAAGGGAGGAGTAGCATTAGGCAGTTGGTCGAAATCAGTGGTGAAGCTGATTTTCAAAAGGGCTTGTTTCTATTTCACTCTCAGGAAAGAAAGTCCAGTGGTGGGTAGTGAGGGGTGGGGTATAACAAGGCATGTCTGACCTCACATCCTGCCACAGCTTGGGGACTCAGTTTTTAAAGTTTCTCTGGGGTCCCCTTGGCTAAGAGGTCTGTTCAGTTGGTTAAGGGACTTAGGATTTTATTTTTATTTCTCAAGACAAAGAATTTTGGCTCTACCGCTCACTAGCAAGGTGACCTTAGGCACGTTACTTAACCTCTCTGAGCCTCAGCTTGCTTCTTTGTAACATGGAATAGAAAGCTCAACTTTTAGGATTGGCAAGAAATGTATAAAATGCTTACAGAGGGCTTCAGTTTCAGCTCCGACATGTAAAGAGCTTAGAAGTCATCACTCCCATTCTTACAGCAAGAAAAAAAAAGCTGAGCAAACTGAAATCAATAACTTTTCTTAGATCCTTCAAAGTACTGAGGTCACAGGGCAAACTGCCACCCTGAAAACCGGAGAGACAGGTAAATGCAGAGAATCACAGCTGCACTCAGCTTACCTTTCTCAGGGGAAAGATTGGGAAAAATGCCCTCATGCTTCAGGCAGGGGTGGGAGAAAGCAACCATTTGGAATATGGCTCGAGCACTTTCCTAACAACCCCTGCCCATGGGGGAAACTATTTTAGCAGAGGTTGAGCTGAGCTGAGCTGGGTGTGGGCAATTAGACAACTCCAGCCTTTCCAGCCTTTGTAGAAAAGGCTGAGATTTAATCTTAAGGTTATACTAGTAGAATGTTTTCTCTCCCAGCACCTTACCCCCACATCCACAGGACTCCCGTGTGATAACAGTGGGTTACAACTGGGAGAGCTACAGGGCAAAGATTCCATTTAAGGAGGAGATCTTAGGGAAACCCAAAGACAACAGGGGGAGAAAGTAAAACCAAGGAAATTAGAGCAAACTGAAGCCTCTGGCACCACAACTACAGGAAACATTAAACACAGCTCAGCTCCTAGCAAGATAAATATAAAACCTTACACTACACTAAAAGCCTGATAACCTCAGTTCCTATTACCAGATACTTCATGGCTGACTTTCAACAAAAAATGACAAGTCCTGCTAAAAGGCAAGAAAAAACACAGCGTTAAGGGACAAAGCAGGCATCATCACCAGACTCAGGTAGGACATGGATATTGGGAATACCTGATGGGGAATACAAAATAATGATGATTACTATGTTAAGGGCTCTAATGGAAAAAGTAGGAAGACTATATGGGAATATGAGAAGAGAGATGGAAACGCTAAGAAAGAATCAAAAACAAATGCTAGCAATAAAAAACCCCACCATGACAGAAATGAAGAATACCGTCAATGGGCTCATCAGTGGACTAGATACAGCCAAAGAGAGAATCAGTGAGCTTGAAAATATGCCAATAGAAATTTCCCAAACTGAAATGCGAAGAGAAATAAGAATGAAAAAAAAAAGAGACTATCTAGGAACAGTAGGACAATGACAAAAAATATAACACACATGTAATGAGAATATCAGAAGAAGAAGAAAGAAGGTAGCAGAAGATATATTTGAAGTAACAATAGCTGAGAATTTTCCAAAATTGACGGCAGACATCAAAACCATAGGAAGCTCAGAGAACACCATGCAGGACAAATACCAAAAAACGACACCTAGGCACATCATATTTACATTACAGAAAACCAGAGAGAAAGAGAAATTTGAAGGGAGCCAGATGGAAAAGAATACCTTACCTATAGAGTATCAAGAATAAGATTTATGCCAGCCACCTCACCTAAAACCACGTAAGCAAGAAGAGAGTGAAGTGAAATATTTAAAGTATTGAAAAGAAAGAAACCCCACCAACCTAGAATTTTGTATCTGGTGAAATTATCCTTCCAAACTGAAAGGAAAATATTCTCTCAGACCAAAAAAAAAAAAAAAAAAAAAATCAAAAGGGATTTGTTGCCAGTAGACTTGCTTTGTAAAAAATGTTAAAAGAAGTTTTTCAGAGAGAAGAAAAATGATATAAGTCAGAGACTCAGATCTCCTAAAGAAAGGAAGAGCATAAGAGAAGAAATAATTGAAGAGAAGTGTTTTTTTTATTCTTAATTGGTCTAATAGATAATTGTTCAAGGTAATAATAGCAACAATATATGGGGTGATTATAGCCTCCGGGTGAGGGAAATAAAGACAGCAATGTTATAAGGATGGAAGGGAGGAATTCAAGCACTCCCTTAAAAGGTACCTGCACTATTGGTGAAGTACCATAGTGTTATTTGAAAATGGACTCATTAGCTGGAAATGCATATTGCAAACTCTAGGATAATGACCATTTTTTAAATAAAAAGAAGTATAATTGATATGCTAAAAGAACAGAGAAAATAGATTCATATAAAGTGCTCTGTTAAAACCAGAGAAAGCAGAAAAAGAGAAGTAAACAAAGAAATGAAGAAAAAGTGCAATGAACAGAAAACAATTACAGACATGGTGGTTAGCAATCCCATTATATCAATAATTACGTTAAATGTGAATGGCTTACATATAGCAATTAAAAAAACCAGAGACTGTTGAGAGGATAAAAAGCAAGACCCAACTATGGTTATAAGAAACCCACTTTAAACATAAAAACATAGATAAAAACTAAAGGGGTAAAGATATACCATGCTAATGCTAACTAAAAGAAAGCTGGAGTAGCTACATTAATGTCAGACAAGGTGGACTGCAGAACAAGGAAAATTATCAGGGATAAAGGTGGGTAATAATAATAAAAGGGTCAATTCACCAAGGAGACATAACAATCCTTAACATGTATGAGCCTAACGACAGAATGTAGAAATATGTGAGACAAAACTGATAGAACTGAAAAGAAAAATAGATAAATCTACTCTTGTAGTTGGAGACTTTAACATCCCGCTATCAGTAATTGACAGATCCAGCAGGCAGAAAATTGGTAAGGATACAGTGGAACTGAACAGCACCATCAATCAACTGGATCTAACTGGCATGTGTAAAATACTTTATACAACAAGAGCAGAATATACATTCATCTTCATGGGGAACATTCACCAAGACAGACTACATCCCAGGCCATAAAACACACCTTAGCAAATTTAAAAGAATAGAAATTATACAAAGCATGCTTTCAGACCACAATAGAATTAAAATTCAATAATAGAAAGATAGTTGGGCAGTCCCCATATATTTGGAGATTAAGTAGCACATGTCTAAACAACATATGGGCCAAAAAAGAAATCTCAAGAGAAATTTAAAAATATTTTGAACTAAGCAAAAATTAAATAGAACTTATTGAAATTTGTGGGATGCAGTGGAAGGAGTGCTTACAGGGAAATGTAAAGCATAGAATGCGTATATTAAGGCAAGAAGAAAGATCTAAAATCAATAATCTAAGCTTCCATTTCAGGAAACTAGGAAAAGAGCAAATTAAATCCAAAATAAGCAGAAGAAAAGAAATGAAAATTAGTGCACAAATTAATGAAATTAAAAACAGGAAATCAATAGAGAAAGTCAATGAAACCAAAAGCTGCTCCTTTGAAAAGATCAGTAAAATTGGTAAACCTTTTTCTAGGCTAACTAAGAAAAGAGAGAGAGAGAGAAATTACTAGATTACTAATTAGTAATTAGAAATTACTAATATCAGAAATGAGATCATCACTCCTGATCCCATGGACATTAAAAGGATAATAAAGGAATATTATGAATAAGTCTATGCCCACAGATTTGATTAGAAGAAATGTACAATTCCTTGAATGACACAATTTGCCAAAACTCACAAAAGGAAAAATACACAATCTGGAGAGGAGGAGGAGAAAAAAAAAAAAAGAAAAGAAAAACAGAAAATCTGAATAGGCCTATATCTACTAAAGAAATTGAATGATAATTAATAACTTTCTAAAAAAGAAAGCACAGGCCCAGATAGGTTCACTGGTAAAGTCTATCAAATATTTAAGAAAGAAGTGACACAAATTCTCTACAATCTCTTCCAGAATACAGAAGCAGATGAAATACTTCCTAACTCATTCTATGAGGCTAAAATTACCCTATACCAAAACCGGGTAATGACATTACCAGAAAGAAAAACTACATACCAATATCTCTCATTACCATAGATGCAAAAATCCTCAACAAAATATCAGCAAATCAAATCCAACAATGTATAAAAAGAATTATACACCATGACCAATGGGATTTATTCCAGGTATGCAAGGCTGCTTTAACATTCAAAAATCAATTAATATAATCACATCAACAGGCTAAACAAGAAAAGTCATATGATCACATTGATAGATTAGGAAAACCATTTGACAAAATCCAACACCCATTCATGATTTTAAAAAGCTTTCAGGCCAGGTGTGGTGACCCACACCTGTAATCTCAGCACTTTGGGAGGCTGAGGTGGGTGGATAGCTTGAGGCCAGGAGTTCAAAACCAGCCTGGGTGACATAGCAAAAACTCATCTCTATCAAATAAAAAAAAAAAAGTAAATAAAATAAAATAAAAGCTTTCAGCAAACTAGGAAGAGAGGGGAATTTCCTTGATTTGATAAAGAATATCTATAAATAACCTATAGCTTGCTGATGAGAAACTAGATGATTTCCTTCCAAGATCAGGAACAAAGGAAGAATGTCTCCTTTCACCATTCCTGTTCAACATCCTACTGGAAATCCTAGCTAATGCAATAAGATAAGAAAAGGAAATGGAAGGTATACAGACTGGAAAGGAAGAAATAAAACTGTCTTTTTTCTCAGATGACATGATTGTCAATGTAGACAATCCCAATGAATTCAGAGAGAAACATCTTGAAGTAATAAGTGACTATAATAAGGTTACAAGGTTATTATAGAAAAGTCAATTGTTTTCCTACTTATTAGCAATGAACAATTGGAATTTGACATTAAAAACCTAACACCATTTACATCAGCACCAAAATAAAATAAAAGAAAATATTTAGATCTAAATATAACAGAATATGAGCAAGATCTATATGAGGAAAACTACAAAATTTGCATGAAATAAATAAAAGATCTAAATATATAAAGAGATATTTTATGTTCATGGATAGGAAGATCAATATTGTTAAGATGCTAGTTCTTCCCAACTCTATGTATGGACTCAACACAGTCCAAAGGAAAATACCAGCAAGTTATTTTGTGGATATTGACAAACTGATTCTAAAATTTATTTGGAAAGACCAAAGACCAGAATAGCTAACAATACTGAAGAAGAAGATAAAGTCGGAGGACTTACACTACCCAACTTCAAAATTTACTGTAAAGCTGTAGTAATCAAAACAGCATGGTATTAGTGAAAGAATAGATAATTAGACCAATGGAACAGAATAGAGAGCCCAGATAGAGCCCCCGAAAATACAGTCAACTGACTTTTGATGAAGGAGCAAATGCAATTCAAAATTCAATGTAAGGAGGGTAGTCTTTTCAAGAAATGGTGATGGAACAACTGGACATCAATATGCAAAATAAATTAATTAATTAAAATCTAAACACAGACCTTACGCCTTTCACAAAAATTAACTAAAAATGGATCATAGACCTAAGCATAAAATATAAAACTATAACATTTCGAGATAGTAACATAGGAGAAAATCCAGGTGACCTTGGGTTTGGCCATGAAATTTTAGATATGACACCAAAAGCAAGATCCATGAAAGAAAAAATTGTTAAGTTGGACCTTACTAAAACTAAAAACTTCTTCTCTGAGAAAGATATTATTAAAAAAATGAAGAGATAGGCCACAGACTAGGAGAAAATATTTTCAAAATATATATCTGATAAAGAACTTGCCTCCAAAATATGCAAAGAACTCTTAAAATGTAACAATAAGAAAACAAATAACAGAATTAACAAATGGGTAAAAGATCTAAACAGACACCTCAGCAAAGAAGACATACAGATGGCAAATAAGCGTATGAAAAGATACTCAACATAAAATGTCTTCAGGGAATTGCAAATTAAAACAATGAGGTAGCACTACACACCTATTAGAACGGCTAAGCCCCCAAAACTGACTATACCAAGTGTTTATAAGGACGTGGAATAACAGGAACTCTCATTCATTACTGGTAGGAATGCAAAATGGTGCTGCTATTTTGGAAGACAGTTGGGCAGGTTCTTACAAAGCTAAACATAGTCTTAGTATACACATTACTTAGTTTCTCCAGAGAGACAGAACCAATAGGACACACAACACACACACATACACACACATGCACACACACACACAGTTGTCCCTCAGTATCTGCAAGGAATTGGTTCTAGGCACCTCCATGGATACCAAATTCTATGGATGCTCAAGTCCCTGATATAAAATGGCATAGTATTTGCATATAACCTATGTAATCCTTTCATATATTAATACTTTAAATTATCTCTAGACTACTTAAAATATTAATACCTAATACAATATAAATGCTATTTGATCTGTGGCTGGTTGAATCTGCAGATGTGAACCCATGGAAGTGGAGGGCTGACTGCATACACAGGGAGAGAGATACAGATGTAGACATATGAGGGAGCGGTTATTAGGGCACTCGGCTCATCCAATTATGGAGGCTGGGAAGTCCCACGACAGGCCATCTGCAAGCTGGAGCCCCTGGGGTGCCAGCGGTGTGGCTCAGTCCATGTGTGACAGCCTCAGGGATGCTGGCGGTGTAACTCAGTTAGAGGCCTAAGGCCTGAGAAGCGGGAGGTGTGGGGGTGGGGGTGCTGGGGTAACTCCTGGAGTCCCAAGGCCAGAGTGCCTGGGGTTCTGATGTCCAAGGGCAGAAGAAGAGTGTCCCAGCTCCGAGAGAGAGAGAGAGAGAGACAGAGAGAAAGGAAACCGCCTTCCCTTGGCTTTTTCTGTTCTATCTGGGTCCTGTTGGATGGTACCTACCCAGACTGAGGGTGGATCTTCCCGCTTTACCAGTTCTCTAGATATTCCTTAATCCAGTCAAGTGGACACTGAGGTTAACCACTGCATCACACAAACCAACAGTCACATCCCCGGGTATTGGCCCAATCACGTAGAGAACTTATGTCCACACAAAACCTGCATGTGAATGTTTACAGCAGCTTTACCCATGACTGCCCCAAACTGGAGGCTGCCGAGATGTCCTTCAGGAAGTGAACAAATCAACAAACTGTGGTACATCCATTCAGTGGACTATTATTCAGAGATAAAAAGAAATGAGCCATAAAAAGATGTGGAGGAACCGTAAATGTGTATTGCTAAGTGAAAAAAGCCCGTCTGCAAGGGCTAGGTATGATATGCTATGATTCCAACTATCTGACATTCTAGAAAAGGCAAAGCCATATAGAGTACAAAGATCGGTGGTTGTAAAAGCTCAGGGGAGGGATGTCGATGCTCTCAGGCGGAGCACAGGGGATTTTTAGGCAGCGCAACTACTCTGTATGATACTGTAGTGTGGGTACATGATATCAGGCACTCGTCAAATCCCACAGAACTGTACGACACAGAGAGTGAACCTTAATGCCAACCATATACTTTAGTCAATAATAATATACCAATGTTGGTTTATGATTGGTAACAAATGTACCACAATACTGCACGACGGTATTATAGGGGAAGCTGTGTGCTCGGGGAGGGGAGTATGTGCGAGTTCTCTGTACTATCTGTTCAATTTTTCTGTTCTAAAAAATAAAGCCTATTACTTTTTAAAAAAAATTCTTATAGAGCACCTAGCCTGTTAGGTGCCTGATAAATGTAGCTGGTGTTTGTGTCAACCATGGGCAGTCACACAGGAGCCAGCCTGCTACAGATTTAGTTAGGAGATCTGGGTCCTGGGCCAAGTTCCGCCACATTCTAGCCAGGGGCCATTGGAGGTGGCCCCGACCTGTCCAATGCCTATTTCCTCAGCTCTAAATGGGGGTAAGAAACATTCCCCCCCTCAGCGCCACTGGAAGCACGCAGTGACGTGTTTGATGACAGTAAAGCCTGTGCAAAAGTTCTACTGACTCCACCAGGCTGGAGGAGGAGCAGATGAGAGGGGCCTGGGGAGAAGCCCTCATGGCTGGAGGGCTCCCTGGACCTGCCTGTTGTCGTTAATGTCAGCCTGAGCCAAGACCAGGGACTAGACCGCCTAACCAAACACAGCTCTGCCCAACTCTCAGGCCTGGGAACATTTTGGGATCTGGCACGGCGCTCCCATGTTCATGCACTTGTGACTGTTGTCGCTGCACGAGGCAGCCCAGGACTGAGACTCGGGGGCCAGTTCCTGTTCTGCCCTGGCTGTGGGAGCTGTGGCTTTATCCCTCTGAGCCGTGGTTTCCTCCTCTGCACAGGGGGACGCGGTAACAAGACCGAGCTCACCCACGGAGCGCACATTCAGTCGCCAAGCGGGTTTGTAAAGCACACGCACCTGCCAGGAACGACGATGGTGGCTACAAACAGCGAAAGAGCTACCGTTGGGCCAGGCGCATACTTTCTGACTCCATCCTGAGAGCAACCCAAGGTGGATGCTATCGGCCCTGTTTTAAAGGACGCCGAGGCTCCCGGGGGTGCAGTGTCCCCTCTAAGGGCTCCGCAACAGTAGGTGGCAGAGTACTGGAACCCAGCTGCCTGGCTCAGTGGCCGGGCTTTCCCACAGCGCTGAATCCCGCTGCCGCTATTCCTGCAAGGTCTGCTATGCAACAAGTGCAAGGAAAGGGAAGGTCTACTTAAAAAATAATTCAGCTTTTTTCTCTTTTGTCTGTGTTTTGGGGGTGGAGCCAGACAATGGGCAGAGATCCCGTTCTCTCCACCCTCGAGGTGACTGAGGATGAGGAAGGACAGGTGCCCGCCCGACAAAGGGACAGCAGGTATGAACGCACATCACCTGGCGGCACTCCCGGGGCGAAGTCAGCACATGGAACGCAGCCCGCACTTTAGCAGGCGTCTTTAGATCAGTGTCTGGGCGAGGGAGAGGGAGGTCGAGATGGCATTTCTCTTGGCTCACTTGCTTTTATTAAAAATAATTCTGACGCTGACTATTCCGTAAGCGTGTGGGGCACCCGTCCAGAGAGGCCCATCTGACTGCGAGATAATTTCAAGGCTGAAGAACGTGGTTTGTGCCTGACACCCGCGTGAGGCGCTGTGTGAAGCTGGCCTACTTATCCTTGGCCTCCCGTCTTACAGGGGAGGGGGCAATCAATGTTTATGTAGAAGAAAGGCATTGCTAAACATTCCAAATAAAAATACTTTTAAATATTTCAGCACATTGTTAACCAAACACATTTCAGCGGGGCTCACTCCGGCTGATGAAGGCGCAGGCATCAGATGACTCGCTTTCGTCGACGGAGGGAATCTGGTGAGGGATGGCAGCGAGACCCAGACACCCACAGGATCAGCGGGTTGTCGGGTCTGACGCGTGAGGGTTTGCAGAGCACCTACTGTATGCCACGCACAGTGCTAGGCCTCATGAGGGTTCCCAGGGTTCAGGGAGGTTGGTCTAACGCCAGGGGCAGACACTTGCCCCTCGTCTGCGGTACGTAAGGAGTGCTGTGGTCGCGGGCAGCACTGGGAGCTGCTGGAGCAGGTGAGAGGGCACCCGGCCCAGCTGAGCACCAAGGAGGCCCCTTGGGGATGAGGCCCAGGCAGTGGCACATGAGGGGAGGGGTTTCTGCAGAAGGCAAGGGCCCGAGGGGGAGGACCTCTGAGGTGGCCGGCCACTCTGGCTGAGTGTCAGGCTAGTGGTGGTGGGGGATGCAGAGGGGACAGGGGGCCAGCCTCCAAGGCCTGCACCTCTCAGCTGCTCTCCCTGGGGGTGTGGCCACGAGATGGAGTCTGCAGGCAGCTGACGTCCTGGCTTCCCACGGCCTCAGCCCGAGGCTGACAGCGCTGCAAGTCCTACTGCCCTCCCCGGCCCCACAGTGCCCAACCCTGTCCCCGTTTTTGCAGGGTAAGATGGCAAGGGCCTGGCACTCTGTCGGCACTGAGGGAGAGTCCTGTCTCTGTCCCCAGCACCTGCAGAGCACCTGGCAGGAGGTGCCCAGGAAGCATTTCCTGAGAAAGGAGTGCAGTGAGAGCAATGTGATCACTATGGTGACATTTAGATGCCCCACTTACTGAGCATTTCCTGCGGGCAGACGCTGCTCCGAGCACTCTTCACGCTTTGTTTCCTTTCATCCACACCCAGGTTTTCATGAGGCAGGTACCACTATTATCTCCACTTTATGGATGATGAACTTGAGGCTCCGAGGAAGTTACACAACTTGCTTGCGGTCACAGAGCTAGCATGTTACCAAGCCCAGATTTAAAACCAGGTTTGTGTGATTCCAGAGCCCTGGCTCGGAGTCTATTGCCAGCAAACCAAAGCAGCCCCAGGAGTGGGGGGCATGTAACTCAGGAATTCAGCAGGCAGTGGGAAAAATGCTTCTTATTTAGGTCAAAGAGTATGCAGCAAATATCAGGCATCAAACTATGCCGTTCTCAGATTTCCCTCTCCATGCAAGGGGGGTGTGTGCATGTGTGTGTGTGAGCTCTCATGGGAAGGGGAGGTGAGGAAGGCTCCCCAATCTATTTTTTTTCCCCTTGCAATCACGTTTCTGTTGGTTACCAGGAGGGACCTTTAGCTTATATCTTAAAACAGCAAAACATCTGGCTGTGAAGTAAACAAAGGTTCAGAAGCCCCCAGAGATCCGACTCACATTAGATGGACAAGGTCCCCGGCTCAGATGTTCCCTTTGCAAGTGAAATGTTTGTCTCTCATCATAGCTGGTGCCAGTGATGCCGCCTTTTACTGCCTAATCTTGAAGCTGTCCTCCTCTCTTACCATGGAGATGTGAAATTCCACTGTGCAAAGAGTTGAGGGCAGCGTCTCCATGATAAGAAGGAGCTTGTGAGTGCAATTTACATGAAATAAATGCATCTTCATGACAAATTTGTTTCTTCATTTGATTCTGGGCAATGAGAGGGCTGTGACATCCCAGTTTTGCTGATAACATCCTCAATTAGATTTCTGTGTTCTGCTGGAAATTCTAGAGTTGGAAATTAAGATCCTTAATTTAAAAAAAAAATGACAATTACATTGGCATGCTGGAGAGCGTAAGACTGCATATTACTAAATTCCATCAAGCTCCTGAACAGTCGTTGACACTCTAGCAGAGAGGAGGCAAGCCTACCCAGGGAACCACGAGCACAGGGTGCAGATGAGGGTTCCTTTGGTGGGGAGAGGTGGGGATGGCCGGTGTTGGGGAGAGCCACCTGCAGGTCATCGCCAAGTCCTAACTTTTGTTTTGGGTGGTGAGTTTGTGGATGCTCATTCCATTATTACAAACAGCTAATTTAAAAAGCTAACTAAATAAAATTAGGCTACGCGTGGACCATGATGGAAATGTCTCATGAACCAGGATAATGGTTAATATAATACTACACACCTGAGGTCCAATAAAAAACAAACAATCAAAACTAAACCTATATAAAGGGATGGTTTGAGATTTTGATTTCATAATGTGCATGCTTTTTCTCACCAGTTTTGATTTTTTTCCTCACTAATCTTTTCAAGCACCATTTTCCCTTTCCATCTCAATGGCCAGGTCTCCACATGTGGGTTATTTTTGTTCATAACGATCTCAAGCGTTGGGGATCTGGTTAAGCCCTCTGGTGGGCACCGAAGTCTCATTAGGGCAGAAGGAAGGTCCTGCCAACTTCAGGAGAGGGGAGGATGCATTAGCACTTTGATGCAGCTGGTGCTGGGTGTGGGTGATCCAAATGGGCTGGCGTTTTGCACTTGGCATTCAGAGGAGGGAAGGAAGACCCTGCCAGTGAGACCACCTCTGCTGGGAGCCCTGGTTCTCACACTCGGAACTCCCTGCGCTGACAATGTAAGGCATCTTTTACATTGGCATTTGGCTACTCATCACTCACTGGGAACTGAGCGAAATGCCTTTTCGTGCTCTGGGGCCCATGTGCTAATCCCTGGAGGACACGGAACACACAGTGGGTGCCTTTTCTGGGTCACACACCATGCTACGTGTGTGTTCTCTCTTCACCCTCAAAGCAACGCTCCTCCGTTCCTTCCCCCATGGTGGTACAATTGTCAGCTGTGCGTGTATTCCTTTGTGTGCCTGAGGGACACTGGGTATGAAGGGGAGGGCAGAGGGGCTCTGAAGTCAGACTGGTCTTGGTTCAAATCTCGGGGTTCCCACTGCAATACTTGACATATCTGTTTAATTTCACCCCGTTAAGCTCAGGTTTCTCGTCTGCCAAATGGGAATGATGACATTTATCTTACAGAATTGTGTGAGAAGTAGATGAGATAATTCATAACAAGCACTTTTAAGGTTTCCGTTGCAGAGTAAATGCTATTTTTTTTTCTTAAGAGAGTAGGATCTGTAAATAATTTATCTTCACATCCCTGCAGGGCCTAATACCTGGTAACACATTCATTAGCTGTTTGTTGAATGAGTGAATGAATGGATAGATGAGTGCATGCTCTTTGAACATGAGAACCCGTGTTCTTCCACTCTTCACAGCCTTCGTTCTGGTCAACCCCACAGCAGGTCTGGGATGGGGCAAGCTGTCTCCCTCAGCACAGCTCTCAGAGCCCAGCCAGTGCTTAACTGGATCCGAGGGCCTGAGAATCCCTTGGCTCTGTGCCGTGGAGGGAAGGAAAGAAGACTTTCTGGTCTTTCTGCTGACACTTGCCAAAAGGAAGAACAACCACTCAGCCACAAACCTCTTCTTTTGCTTCCCAAAGCTTCCTGAGTGGTCCTAAGAAGGTGGCTGGCTCCAGATTCTTCTTTTTGAGACTCAGGGGTGCCAGACCCCCAGCCTTGAGAATGGGCAAGGACTGGGTCCTGAGACCAGGGGCACAGGCTCCCTATGCCTGGCTTTAATACCCAGGCCACTTCCCAGCCCCCCAGACCCTGTTATTTCCTCCTAGGAGGGGTGGGGATTCCAAGGATGAGGGAAGGGGAGACAGGACCTGGGGCAGGCGTCCCCTCCTCTCTAGTTCTGTCTTCCCAGCAGACCCCGTGCTGGGTGAGTTGATTTCTCACCCCCCTGTTGCCACTGTCTCCCTGACGCCAGCCTCGTGAACCCCAGCTGCTTACGAGCCCCTCACTCAAGCCAACAAGCACTGCTGGGTGTGGCCGTGCCCTGGGGACAGCATCCTGGGAGGAGGCAGGGGGCTTCAGTGCAAATCTTGCCTTTGCTACTCACTGGCTACGGAATTTTAGACAAGTTGCTTTTGCTCTTGGAACGTCGTGATTCACGTCTGTAAAATGGGACACTATTATCCACCTCCAAGGCCCGGTGTGAGAATTGGCAGCGATGTGCGCACATATGACGTCATCTCAAAAGGCTACGACCACCAGCGGCGATTGCTCCCCCTACTCGGGGGATGACGTATAGCGAAAGCCCTGGTAGATCCCAAGCCCCGGATCTGCTCACGGATAATGTGATAAAAATAAGCGTTTTTCTCATTTCCCTAGCTTGGTCAGCAGGATGGAGAGACCCTGGCAGACCCCGGAAAACCTCGCCGGAGCCCGAATTGTGGGCAGCCCCCGTGGATCCCGCTTTCGCGCAGCGATTTAGGAGGCAAACAAAACATGACAAGCTACTCAGAATTAACAATGGGCCAGATGGTGATGCTAGTTTGAAGCAATAAAACATGATAAATAGCTTCCTGCTGCTGCGCTGATCAATTTCACTGTTTAATAATTCCGCCGCCCCCCCGCCCCCCCACTCGGCCCCTCCGCAGGATCCCGCGGCGGCTCCGCATTCGCCCGCGGGGCAGACGCTTCTTCACTTTCCGAAGGCGTCAGCGAAAGAGCCCGCTCAGGACTCCAAATGATAATTAATCTGCTTACTTCTCCCGAACACGCCCCGCCTCACGCCTCTCCCGGTTGCCGGGGAGGGCTGTGACGGAGCCGCCGACTGCAGAGACGCGACAGACGCACGCACCTTGTCGACTCAATGGCTGTCGGTATTCCCTGAGTTTCGCTTTTGAATTAAAGAAAGCGGAGCTTCCGGCGCTTGGTGGTATTCTTACTGCGGGACCAATTAGAAGGACAAAGCAACCCGGAGGGGAGGCGGAGCTGGGTTGGCGTCGGTGCCTTATCCACCAGCCGCGTCTCTGAGCCTCAGTTTCCTCCTCTGGACAATGGAGATAATCTCACCTACCTCCAGGAGCATTCTGGCCAGTGCTGCCCGCGGCAAGTGCCTGGCAGTGTGCTTGGCACACAGGAAACAGCCAACAACTGGCAGCCGGTGACGTCATTAACCAAACACGAAACCACGTAGTGAATATTGCCCTGCGGGAAGGGCCTGGTGCGTCTCCGTGGTCGGGAAGTTTCTAGCCCACGGGGGCGTGGGGCAGGATCTGCCAGGCCAGTACCAGCTGTCAGAACACCCCCCAGGGTCTGCCCAAGTGGTGTCCACTAATAAGTAACTGCCCTGCGCTGTCAGCGAGGACTCCAAAGACCTCAGGGCAGCCCTGGGGAGCAGGCGCTGTGGGTGCCGTGTTACAGATGAAATGGTTTTTCAGGCTGACACCGGATCGCCCAACCTCTGACTTCCTGTCTGCTCCACCGAAGGGGCCCCTCCTCCGCAGGGAGGCCACCGCAGGCCACCGCGTGCAGGGCGAGGCGGGCGCCAGGGTGCTGCGGGCTCTCGGTTACCGTGCCATCTCGGTCACCTGAGCTGCGGTTTACTCGTCTGTGAAATGAGACTCGGCGCCTACCGCACTGGTTCACGGGGACGGTTAATGAGACAACATGCATGAAAGGACGCGGCAGTTTGGGGATGAGCAGTACAAATGCTGGTTACGGTTACTACAATTTTTTAGAAAAACACCCTCTGTGAGGAAAAAGATCAGAAACTCCTCCTGCCAAAGGAGGATTCTTCTAACAGAATCCTTCACTACAGAACCCAGGGGCTCAAGATCCGATTCTCTTGCGCGGCATTCAAGGCTTTGCCGGCTCCCCGAACGCCGTCTCTGCCTCTTCCTGCTTCCCTTTTTGCTCCAACCCATCCGAACTCCTCCGGGTGGCATGAGCCCAACAGCCTCTCCCCTGTGGCCACGCCAAGGCCGGGCCGAGTGTCCGTCCCCGCCCTGTCCACCAGCTTACTTGGCACACCCTGGTGAGGAGTCCTCCATGGGGTTCTCTGACAGCTCCTCTGAGCTTCCCTCCACCCAACCCCGCATCACACTGCCCGGCGCAGGTTTCTCATCTGCCTCCCAACTCTACAGCGACTTCCTTCAGGGCGCGAACCCAGCACTGCACGCTCCAGTCTGCCCAAGGCCTGGAAATGTGGACCAAGGGCTGAGCAAATGAATGAATAACTGAGTGTCCCCAGTCTGGACAGAATCAAAGCCTTAAGCAGAGACAAGGGAGGCTAATGGTGGAATTAGAATTTGGTAGCAGACTGTGCCCTGATTTTAAACCCAGCTCGATCCCTGGAATGACATCTAGATCTGATAGGCTCACCTTCCTCCTGTCCCCACCTGGACCCTTGACAAGGAGGAACAGAAAATGTACCACCCGTGCCTTGGGGACCCCCGCGGGCCACAGCGAAGGTGGCCGTCAGGTACCTGAGTCCCGCTGGTCCAGGGCCATGGAGTTCCACCTCCGCGTGATGTCAATGTAGAGAATGTCCACGGCGGCCATGGACAGGCTGCTGCCGCTGAGTCTGCAGTTCCTGCCGGAGACAGGAGGGACACGTGTCACTGCGAGACCCAACCCTGTCCTGTCCTGTCTCTCCTCCATGCTGCTGTGGACTGGATGTTTGTGTCCCCCTAGAATTCATAGGTTGAGACCCCAGCCCCCCAGTGTGATGGTGTTAGGAGGTGGGGCCTTGGGGAGGTGAGCAGGTCATGCGGGTGGAGCCCCAGTGAGTGGGATTAGCGCCCTCATAAGGAGTGACGTGGGAGCTTTCTTCCTCTCTCTGCTCCCCACCACATGGGGATGCAAGAAGGCTGTGGCTGCAAACCAGGAGGGGAGCCTCACCAGACACCAGATCTACCAGCACCTGGGTCTCAGACTTCCCAGCCTGAGGAACTGTGAGAAATAAATTTTTGCGCTTAAGCTGCCCAGTCTGTGCTACTGGCAGCCTGAGCTGAGATGATGTTCCCTTTGCTTGGGCTGTGTTCCCTGTGTGGAGCGCCCTCCCTTCCCGCAGCTGGAACCACTGAAAGGAACGGTGGCAGGGAACAGTGGGTGAGAAGGCTGGACATGTGCATGAGGTTCGGTCCTGTGGGTTCCTGCAAGTTTAGCCATTTCGTTGGTTGGGGGACTAACGGGCTGGAAAGAGCCAGGAATTTAGAAGAGCAAGTCTTGAGTTGCATCCTGGCTCTGCCACTTGGAAGGTGTGTGGCCCTGCTTAAACTATTTCACCTTTCTGCGTCTCAGTGTCCTCACTTATAAAACAGGTGGTCTTTATTAAAGTCACTGCGTGTCAGCTTGGCCTTACAACAGCAATGTAGGTCCCTGTCTGCTCCAAAAGGGACAGAGAACACCATATGTCAAAAAATACACCCTGTGTATACAGCTTCACCTTACTATCCATCAGTCTCCGGGAGGAGGGGGCAAGCTGGGCCTGCCAGTGTCCAGGTGGCTGACTGTGTCATGCTCAGGTGACCCAATGATGACAGCACATCACCAGCACAGGCTGAAGCTGTTGCTGTTGTCGAGAAGCAATTCCCCACTGGAAATACTCCCCAGATGAGTCCCTGAGGCCAAATCTACAGACGGGGCTCCAGGCCTCTGCACTTCACCCATCTTAATCTGTCACCTGAAGGTTTCACATAAGCCCTGAATCAGCCACACTAAGCCCAAGACTTATAGAGCAGAACGGCACAGGCTGGGTCCTCTCCCCTTCGTGTGGGCTGACACAGCAGCACCGGAGAGGTTCCCCGATGCTCATTCCTGACTTCAGAGAGTCACCTGGAAGTGACCAGGGGGTGGGGGGGCAAGCCCTGAGCTTCAGCTGTTCTGCTTGTCCAGGTGCAGGGAGGCCACAGTGACCAGGTTTTCAGTCTGATGTCAGCACCGCTGCTCCCTGTCCAAGCTATGGGGGCTGTGGGGGGTGGTTAGAATCTTCCTCTTGCTTCCACTGCTCTTTTTATTTGCCCTGGAAACGCAGGGCGGCATCTGGCAAACTGAAACGAGTATGATTTGGGCAGCAGAGAGATCAGGATTTAAATTCTGACTCTGCTACTTTCTCTAGCTGCGTGACTGTGGGCAATCTCCTTAAACCTCCTGTGCCTTTATTTCCTGGTCTCTAAAATGAAGATAACGATACCTGCCCACACGGTTGTTGAGGGAGTGAGTACACGCCAAGGCCCCGGCATGGTGCCTGCACCCAGGAGGCCCACTGCAGTTGTCGGCTCCCTTCCTGACTTCTCCCCGTCTTTTCCCTCTTCCTCTTCTAGAACCACCTTGCCCTGGAGGCTGCCCGAAGCCGACCTTTCAGTGATGACCCTGCCCATTCTGGAGAGATGGAGCTCACCAGGCAGGCTGCATGTGCCTCGGGCATCCTGAAATCGAGACCTCGGGGCCAGCTGTCAGGTTGGCTGAACTACATTCAATGCTGCTTTCAACTTCGCAGATGAATCCACATCCATCACCCCAGCTGATGATGAAGTGGTTCTTTGATTTCCCATTTGTCATTATCCCCTGTGTGAATAGCTCCGTTAGGAACCAGACAGGGGAGGGGTTGATTGGCAAGCAGAGTTTGGGCATTCAGAGGCTCCTCTCCAAGCCCATGCACACCCCTAACGATGGTGGCTGGGCGTGTGCCCAGCACGGTGCCCAGACAAGGCTGGTGGTCCCTATGTATAATTCCAGCACACTGGCCCGTCCCCACTCCTCCCTTCCCTCCTTCCTGCCGTCTTTCCCAGGCACATCCTGCCTCCTCCTGGGCTCCTGCTCCATATTTCAATCACCAGTCACTGCGGCAGACTTCAAAGCACATCAGTGCACAGTTATTGAGTCCCCGTAACAATATGTCAGTGGACGCAGAGGTTTTCACGTCACCTGTCACCAACGTGGCTATCTCTACTGGGTTCTGCCGGGGATGATGTTCCAGTCTCTCCCGAGGTATTCTCACAGCCCACGCTGCTAATTTTCCAAGCTTCATTAGGAATGGCCACAGGTGTTCTCTAATGATCATATCAGTGTCCCCTGGACTACCTGCTTCCCCACAAGACGGGAGCAGTCTGCCTGCCTTGCTCTGTGGGTTAATGGAGTATAAAAAGGAAAACCAAACTGACCACTGGAATATAGTGATTTTTCCTCTGACAGGTAGAAAATAGAAGTGTCAAACCTTTAGCAGGAGCTGTAATTTACGAAAGAGAATTCTCCATTTATCCCCTTTCCAAGGTAGCTCGGCCTCCCTAGTGGTGCCTGCAAATACGGTTGATTGCAACATCTGCTACTGGGATGGAGGAAGGATCCATGCTGGCTGCAGTTGACAGGAAAGGCTTCAAAAGAATTTTGATTCTGTAGGCATTTCTTGGGCACTATCTGTATGCCAGGCCTTTTCCTGCTCATCAGCTTTCTGAGGCTTTATAACCACTCTACGAGAGAGGTATTCCGTGTCCCATTTCTATGAAGGGTAAGTTGAGGCTCAAGAGAAGGGATGCGACTTGCCCAAGATCGCACAGCTGGGATTCACATCCAGTCCTTCCCTGGAGGACAGAGCAGTGGGTTTGGGAGCTGTGGGGAGGCGGCTCCATCCAGGGCCACATGAGAAATTCAGCCAGTGGAGTTGAAGCCTCCAGAATGGCCCTGTTGGGAGCTCTGGGATAGCGGGCTGGGAGTAAGGCAACCGGGACCACTTGGAAACAAGTTTTCCTAGGTTTGTTCCCGTGGTCACCAAACATTCTCAATCAACTCAAACAGGGAATGACTCCAACAATCAAGACATCAAGACTTTGGAAGGAAATTTTTATCCCTCTATCCGCTCAACACAGAATTTATTTTGCGTCCACTCTGTGTAGGTGTATTCTCGGCCCGTGAGCAAGGCGGAGCTGAATGGGTCTTGGATATGGCTCTCAGAAAGTCTAAGTGACCTTGGAGTCTGGGTAAAGCTGCGAAGCCTTGGTAGCTTTTAATCACTGGGACCAGTTTCCCCTCATGCCCTGGGATGCACTTCCTCAAATGAGTAACAAATGGAAGGATGAATTCTTCAGCGGAAGAGAAGTCCAAGAAATACGGTAACATGAGAAGCCAGAAAAATTCCTAAGAAAGGACAGGCTAGAGACGTACATGGACAAAACAAGCTCTGGAGTCAAATGCACATGAGTTTGAATCTTGGTTTTGCCCTGTGGCCTCGCACAAGTCACGGAAGCTCTCCGCATCTAAATTCCCGTATGTGTACAGTTTGAATAAGGCTCCTCCCCATACAAGGCTCTTTTAAGGACTAGCCCAGTGCCTGGCCCACACAGAGAAGTGACAAGTGACAGTTCCCATTCTTCCTCTTGGATATAGAACCGATTTGAAGAAATGTCTTCTTTCTTCCTCCCAGAATCAAAGGAATTTGGGCACATATGATGGGAGAGAATCACAAACCATTCAAGTTCATTAGGAGCCCAAGTAGAGAGAGATTTGAAATGATCATCCTTATTTCCTCGTAACTACTGACATCTCATGGGAAACTTAGGCACCAAGTCTTTCCACTCCCTAAAATCCTATTTATGGAATTTCTTTTGTGTTCATCCTTCTCTGTGCAGAACAGAAGCTTATTTTTCCTGGAGAGGTGTCTATAAGGCGAAAGTTAAAAAATGATCAATATTTATTTTAAAAACACAGACTAAACATCCAGGGGGAAAGAAGACAACTCCAGGTTACAATGTATGGATTTTAAAGACCATTGATATCCGTGGCAGAGAATCAATCTCACACTATCGCTGGACAGGGATCATCCCAGAAGGGCGAGATTTTTGAAGTCACTGAGGAGTTAATGACAGAGTGGGAAGCAAGGCCCTTGCACCACTCTTCTAGAACATTCTAACACATCATGTTTCCTCTCCGAGACTGAAACCCCCCGCAGCTACCCACTGTGAAGCATATTAATAGCTCCTTGTGATAAAAGGGACTGGAAGGGAAAAAAAGAAAGAGAGAAAGCCATTCTCTAATTCAAAAGGAGACCCAGGATCGGAAGACACAAAGTGGAACAGCCCCTGCACAAAGCAGATGGTCTAGGTGCGGAGGAACGGCTACATTTCCTGGAAACAAACCTGACTTTGGTGAACTGTTTAATTCCTGGGCTGCCATGATGGCGAATGTGGCGTATGCACACGGATGTCAGCCTACGTTTGGAAAAAGTGTCCTGAGTGACTCACTTCGGATGCCCCCCAGATTAGTAACACACTGCACGGAGAGCAAGAGAAATGCGTTTCCCTCAAAGAAAGCTGTCAAGCTGAAGAATCTATCAGATAATTTCTATTTCTTAGAGAAAGAGATGCCTCCACACCCCAGCAATTATTACAAAATGAAATTTTTAAAAAGAAAGAAAAGAGAGGTACTTAATTCACAGTAATATGTGCTACTATTACATGCCTCCTGAGGAAATGACACGAAAAGCTGCTTAGATAGAGTTAAGTCTAGACGAGAGAACAACAGTTCATTACTTCTCATTTCTTGGTGAGAAAAGAAAAATAGAATATGGGCAGGCTGACATTAGCATAATTCACTCCGAAAACTGCTGATCTGTGCAGCATATTATGAGCGATGGACACAGAAAATAAATTCAACTGGAGCGTTTATTATTTCCTTCCCTCCAGTTCTCATCAAGGAACTCAGGGAGAAGGAGGTGGGTAGAACAGATGAAAAGCCAAGTTCAACTTCTGCCATTTGCGTGGGAGCGTTGAGAGGACTGTGCGTCTCACCAGTGAATATGTCTTTTCCAAAGTGCTCCTGAGAAGGGCGCTTGGTTCGATTTAACATATGGCATAAATATTATTAATTCATAATGAAGCAAAATTTAAAGCAAAGTGGAAAGGAGAGAGAGAGAATAGTTGTTAGCGAGAGAAAATGCTTGCTGTTAAATTTAGCTGGCAAGACTGAACATGCTCAGATAAATCTCAAAGCAGAGAATGTCATCTTTTACAATTAGGTTGCTGTTGGGGTTTCTTGGTACATTTTAAAAGGAAAAATCTATTAACAGTTGTGTGGTATTTTCTCCATTTCTTCCTGCATCCTTAAGTACTATGGACATGTGTTAGGTAGCAGGGACGGGCTGATCGCTGTCTGAGTCTGGGGGCTCTGGCTGCCGGGTCCCCACCTGAAGACATGGTTCTTCGGTTTCACGGTCACACAGATTAGGAATGATGGCTGCAGAATGTAATGGTCTCTAATGTCACAAAAATTGGGTTTTCATGCAAATGCCCTTAATTATAGAGAGCAAAAGGATGGAAAGTCATAAAGCCTATCACATAGAGATAGATTTGTAGCGATACTTTTGACATCACCCAGTTCTAGTCTGAGAGTGTTTTAAGGATCTTCTCTTTGCTAGAATCTTCCTCAATCCTGTTTTCAGGACTGTGTACAGCTGTAGCAGTCCTCCTGGGAGGACTCATACCAGAGGTCACCCACCAATGGTCTCTACGAGCAGGCATACTTTGATGGAACCCACAGTGTTTAAAATTATTTTTCGAATTGCTAACATTTATATAGGTGTATTGAGATTTTACACAAAAACTGGTATCTCTCTAGCTTCTCTTAAAAACTCAAAAGGTCTGGGGATACTGAGTCCCAGCAGCCCCTCCCCTTTGGACAGGGGACATGCTCTGCAGCCCTGCCTTCCTGGACCTTGTCTATCCAGCCCTCTGCGCTCGTTTATGCTTCCTGCCTGCCCTGTAGGCACTTGAGATGATAATTCTTACTGTTAGCTGTTTGTTTCAAATCTCCCCCTCTCACTACGTTTTGATAGGATTTTATTAGGAGTAAAAAGGAAGCATTGAAGTCTCCACCATCAATTTAGCCTGGATGCTAAACCTTTTCTGCCTTCTAAACATGAGCCACGGATGCGATCCATTCTCAGGCTCTCCCAGCCTCTTGGTCTGCGTCCCTCCCTTTCCTGCCTGGCAAACTCAACTCCCTGCCTCCTCTGGGGGACCTGCTTGATTCCAACAGGCGGATGAAGCACCCCCTATTCTGTGCTTGCAGCACTCTGAACACAGCCCTGCCGGGGAGCCCATGAGCCACTGCCCCTCGACTCTGCCAATGGATTGCATTTACTCATTTGTTCACCGTGTGCTGTCTGTTAGACTGAGAGTCCCTTGAGGGCAGGCCAGGTTCCGTTATTTATCTTCGAATGTCCTGTGGCTACCAGGTGCTCTGGAAGAGTTGTCAGGTTGAACCAGATATAGTCATTTACAGCATAAGGCCGAGAGAGGACAGATCTCACAGGGCCGGGGTTCCCATACCTCCCAAGATGTCGCCCGCATGAAGCCAAGCCATCCCTTCGTTCTCTCTGGTCATGAATTGAGTCTTCTGTGCCATGGCACAGAGGCTGGGAGGGCCCAGAAAGCTCCTGCCTTTGCTCCAGAAGGCCTGGGCCCCGGATGTGTTATGCTGAGAAAAGCACCCCCACTTACTCAACCTCATCATTCCCCAGGGTCCCCAAATGCTTCCACAGTGCAAATGCCCTCAGGACCTAGCGCCTCTGCCCCTAAGCTGTTTTCTTAGTTTACAAGGTCCAAGAATCATAAAGGGGCAGAGACTGCCTACCTATCTTTTCCCTTCCTCCTGTCTTTCACTAAAATGGGATAATACTATGCACAGTTATTTCCTGGCTTCCCGTGCAGATGGTGGTAGCCAATAAGATGGAAGGGGAAGTTCCTGGATACAGCTTCAAGGAAAGCTTTTTAAAGGGATCTAATTCATCTGGTGAAGGCCTTTGTTCTTCCTGCCTTCTTCCTTCTTCCTGCTTGGAACTCAACTGCGATGGCTGGAATCTGAGCAGCCATCTTGTGACATAAGACAACCCTGAAGTTGGAAGCACATGCGTAGGATGGATGAGCAAAAAGATGAAAAGTGGGACGTCGATCATATTGTGGAGTCATTAACCAACCCGAGAACCCCCAATGGGAAAGTTCTTATTATAGGAGAGAAAATTGCTTTCACTATTAAAGCCATTTGTAGATGGGTATCTATTTTTGAAAGTCAAATGTAATTCCTAAATGAGTCAGAGGGTGTCATGTTAGCCAGTCTTTTCAGTGCAAATACTAATGTGCGCCTGCTGACTTTTTAAAAAATTCCCACTGCCTAATGGAAATAATAACCACAAGGCTCCCACTGAACAAGCAGCTCCCGTGACCCAGGCATCGGGCCAGGTGCTTTATGATATATTATCCCAACCTCACAGCAACCCTGCAAGGCAGGAACGATTATTCCTATTTTGCAGAAGAGGGAACTGAGACTCAGAGAAGATAAGGGATTTGCCCAAAGCCACACGGATATTAAATAATGTGCTTGGCCCTGAAGCCAGACCTGTCTGACCCTGAAGCCTGCGTTCTTTCCACTGGGCACTTTCCTCCCCTGCCCCAACCTGCCCCCTGAAACTAAAACAAAGCCCTTCTCAAAATCCTGGTGCCAGTACTGCTTCAGGGTTACTGAAATGGCAACAAGTCCTGCCAATACTTCCGTTTACCAGCCTATCAGGAATAGCAGAAGGCTAGAGTTAGAATTGATACAATTTATTTGGAGAAAAGCCTTTGACAAAAATAGTTTCCAACTCAAGACTTCTAATAATTTGTTTTAGTGAATAAAACTGTGAAAAGTGTGACTTTGAGGTGCAAGGTAATGTAGAAATATTCAAACCAATGATGAGAAAAACAACAGCAATGTCGAGTGCTAGCAGGTATGTTCCTTGAGGTGTATACGCTACAAGTAATTGCTGATGTGGCCTATTCACATTTGTGAAAGGGATCTAGCGTCATTTGTCTAACACACACTTAAGGAGAACCTACTTTGTTCCAGACCCTGTGCAAGACCATATATATATATGTAAATTTTATGTAAGTATATATAAAATTTCACAGAATTCTTTTAACCTTGTTAGAAGAAAATAACGTTTATCGATCACGTGCAAGATGTTTCTATGCAATCTTAACTAACCTTACGCACACTATCAGAGGGCAGGGGCAGCTTCATCCCCATTCTCCAGGATGAAGTCACTGAGTTTTCAGGGTGCTCACTAACTCACCTCGGGGTTACTTGCCCTAGAAGCTAGCAAGGGCTTCTGTATTGCCCCAAAGTGCCCCACAGGGTGGAGGCAGATTAATGAGTAATCTCAGGAAACCAAGTGGCAATTCTTACCTTGCAGGCTGCAGCAAAAATATAATTTCTTTGTTACCTCATGTTTTATCTTTGAAATTCATGCAAATTTGCACTATATAATATAACCCTGTTATTTTTATATTAGAACAAACGTATTAAAATATTTATCAGCTGAATTATTTAAGTATTCCCTTCTGAAATTGACACTTTGGAAAGATGTGCCTTGTTTCTCGGCTATGGCTGCTAGCCATGGGAGAGCCCCAGCTGAAGCAACTCGAGGTCTGCCTGACTCCAAGGGGCAGTTATTAATATGCATTTTAAGGACTTAGCTCAAAGTAGCACGGCACTGTTTCTGAACCATGAATGTAAAGTTGTGAATGCTGTCACATCCGTAACATTCATTAGTTCGTTCGACAAACAAGAATCTGCTATGTGCCAGGCCCAGTGCCAGCCACTAGGCCGGTCCAACCTGGTACTGACCCAGCACGGCAGGCTCTCCTAAGTCAGGGAGATCTGACCAGTGGGTGTCGGGGCAGGACTCCGCCCTGCCCAAATCCCAGAAGGAGGGCGCTGGTCTCACTGACCTTATGAAGGTGCGAAAGCCTGTTGGTCCCAGCTTCATGGATCCCTTGATGCCCAGGAACCGGATGAACAAGTTTGCCATCCTGTCCAGCAGGCGCAGGTAGTTGAACTGCTTTGCGTACTTGGGGAACACCTGCTTGAGGCAGATGGAGGGCAGGTGGGCTTCGGGATTGGCGGTGCTGTCGGGGGCGCTGGTCAGCTCCTTGTCCAAAGGCTCTTCCTTTCCTGCTGGTGGCTTTTCAAGCTGCTGAGACCTGCGGACACACAGAACGAATGATCTCGCGCCTTTCCTTGCACGTGCTCATTTGCCTGAGATTTACAGCAACCTCTGGAGGCACGTTATTTTTATTTTACAGACCAGAAAACTGACCTCGCAGAAGGGACCTGCCCAGGCTCACACAGCTAGCGTATAATGAAGCCACGACTTGAACCCAGGCCAGAGCCAGGACTGGAAACTTCTGCTACCTCCGCTCTACCATCCTGCTTTTCTAATATGGAAAACTTCCTTTACTGTACTCGTGATTCAAGAGAATACTCTATTATGTAGCAGTGTGGGTCTGATTTCAGACTCTTACTTATGGGTAGTAATTGAATAATTAAGAAATATAAAAATCTCATTGAGGCCTGGCAAGAAGCCATAGCACAGTTCAATGAACAATTTGCAAAGATGCGTCGGTACCCAATTCCAGGAATAGGAAGAATTACGTGTCTGGCTTAACTGGTTTCCTGTTTGGAATTCATACAAGGCAAAACATGGTCGTAGTGTTGTGATTCCTTAGTCTGGATACCCTACTCTGAAATGATTCTGATCTTGCAGAAACTAGCAGCTAATAACCCTCGAATATCCACCTCCAGCTCGGAATGTTCTTCTCGCCTCAGACCTACATATCATTTCCCCTCCCCCTAAACCTGTGGTCCCCATCTCCTTGAATGTCACCGCCATCTGTCAGTTTCCCAGGCAGGAAAAAATAGAATAAATGGCGACTCCTCCTCCCCCTCGGCCCGCATAGCTCGTTCTACCTCCTGGGTCCCGAAGCCCACACCTTGCCTGGGCCTTGTCACCTCTCACTTGTACTATGGCAACAGGTCCTCCTGCCTCCAGCTGTGCCCATCCATAAATCCATCTTCCACGCTGGCACCCGAGTCACCTCTTCTAAGCCGACCTGGCGGGTCACTCACTTGCTAAAATCCCTGAGAACTCCCAAGTCCGTGCTGCTCATTCTGGCACTCAAGGCCCTTCCTCATTTCTTCTCAGGCCTCCTCGCTTCCAACCACTGCCCCGGTCAGGTGCACTGGGCCCTCCCACCTTGCTGCCCACTGGCCTGCCCTGGGCTCAGAGACTCGGTGCCCCCTGGACACCCAGCTCCCCGCCCACTCAAGGCCTCTCTCTGCACCTGCAGTTCAGCTCCCTCTACCGGCCCCGGCCCCATCCAGAGCTGGGGCCGTCTGTAACCCTCTCCCACCACTTGTGTCCATTCCTGAGGCAGAACCCTGAGCATGTGATACACGGTCAGTAAATACTGCCCAACTGACCGATCCAGGAAAATTAGAACGACGTCTCGTCATACTCATTGGTACCAAGGCCCTTCTCTTCTCTTGATTAAATGGCCTCAAGCCCATCAGTGCCTGGGGCAGGGGGCATCCTGGTGTCTTCGTACCTGCTATCCCTGGGCCCCGGCTGTCTGGCACACGTCTGCTGCACTTGCAAAGCCAGCTGAGATGTCTCCGTGACTTCCATGCCCCACTCCCGTTCCTTGGACTTGCTTTCTTGTCCCCTGTCATGCCTGCTCTGCACTGGTGTCCACGCCCGTCTCTCTCACTATTTCGTGAGCTCATCGAAGGCATGGGCCACATCTTAGTCAACTCCTATTTTCATAGGACCTGGTGCATATTAGGTGCTTGGGAATGTTTCATGGAATCTGTCGAATTGGAAAAGTTTGCTCTTAATAGCAACATAAGCCTCAAAATATCAAGGTTATGATGCTTCGTACCCTGTGAGCCATTTCAAATGTGAAAGAAGTTCAACGGTGAGACACGCTGGACAGCCCTGCCCACATGGGCCTCTCTTCATACCAGCCCGGGGCGCCCGCCCTGGGCAAGAGAACTCCTGGTGTGAATAACAAGTCACAGCTCCTTCTAAGCGGTCCTGATGCTGGTCTCAAAGCAAGGACAGGTGGAGGGCAGAACCAGAGAAGCACGGAGGAAAATCTCTTTCCAGGTTCAACAGTGTGGAGGGTTCTGGGGAGAGAAACGTTCCCTCCTACAAAGAGGAGAGTCCTCATTCCTCGGGAGAGGCACATGTTCCCACAGGGCTGCAATTTTCCTTCAGCTCAGATGATTTTGTCATCATCACCTTGAACTTCAGGCAGTAAATAAAAGTCAGATGGTTACTTTTCAGATGAAATGAAATGTTTCCCCATTAAGGTTATAGGAAGGAAGATGAGAAAAAAAGCGACACTCTTCCCAGAAATTAGCTCTTACATTACTGGATAAGTGGCAATCACTGCCTTCATAAGCACTCGGCAGGTTTTTGTTAGAGGGAAGATTTGAAAATACACAGTTTGAATATACTCAGTAACAATGAAAACAGCTCGGAGGACCCTTCAATCAGCAGAATTGTCCCACATTTCTGATCTCGTTTGCTCTTCACACCACGCTGTCAACTAGGCTGCTGTGACGCCCCGCTCCAGGTGAAGCTCCAGGCCTAGAAAGGCTCCGCCCCGCCTCGCTCTGGCGGGACCGGAATTCTCCGTCGGTTCTTCTGGTCCAGTGTTTTCCGTCGCACCACCCCTCGCTCCAAGAGCCCATCGTGGTTCACTCTGGGGGCTACAAAGTCCCAAGTGCTACTATTTATTTCTTAAAGACTGTTTTAGACAATGCCAGTAATTCATGCTCTTGCAGACATTTTGAGATGTGTATAAAGGAATTAAAATCATTTGTAATCCCACAACTTGGAGAAAAATTAACATTTTGATTTCTTATCTATATTTATAAAGTTAGGATCACATTACATGTATTTTCTTTTCTTTCTTTCTTTCTTTATGTATTTTTTAAGGGGGTACAGTGTTTTTATCACATGAATATCTTGCATAATGCTTAAGTCAGAACTTTTGGTGCGCCCATCGCAGGAACAATGTTCATTGGACCCAAAAGGTAAGTTTTTGTCCCACGCCCTCCGTCTCGCCCTCGCTGCTTCTCGGTTTCTCTTGTCCTTTATGTCACTTTGCATATTACATGTGTTTTAAATCCTTCTTTTTATACCTTCCATTGCAAGTATCTTCCCATGTCATTAAATATGTTTTCATGAGTATAATTTCTCATGACATGTAATACCCTATATTAAGCCTGAACCATAGTGTATGTAATTAATGATTTCCCCTCGGTTAAGTATTCAGTGTCACATGGGCTGTCATTTGACTAAACAGTCCAGTGATCAGTCCCCTGAACGATGTGCTTCCTCTCGGAAGCAGACGCCGTTACAGCTAGAGGTGGCTTTGGAGATCATTCTCTCCAATGATGTCGTTTATTATTTTATTGTAATATAATAATGAAGATAAAATTCACCATTGTAAAGTATACAATTCAGTGGTATTTAGGACTTTCACATTATTGTGTAACCATCACCACTATCTAGTTCCAGAACGTTCTCACAGCGACGTCATTGTAGAGAAGGAATTTAAACCCAGATAGACACGGACGTTGGCGTCAGTGGATCATTTAATCAACACATCGTCCAGGGTGGTGGCCTTTGCTAGGGTTGCCCTGGTGATGGGGACCCCACCGTCTCCAGGACCCCTCAGACTGGACAGGTGTCCCCGCTGTCAGCCAGAGGATGTCCTTCTCCAGCGTTCACCTCCTGCCCCCGGAGCCACACCGAGCGAGCCTGCTTTCTCTCCCACGTGACAGCCCTTCACATTTCTTTCACGGGCTGCTGTGTTGACAGGACGACTACCATTTCCCATCCTTCCTGAATCCCAATTAATAACCTCAAGACGAAAAGGGCCTTCGAAGCCACAGATATCATTTTCATGGACTTAACCACAAATTCAGGGGGAAGCGGTTTTACTCAGCTGGGAGAAGGCACCAAAGATATAGCTGAGATATAAGGGGAAGCAGAACAATGAGAAATGGTGTCTTTGCTGGAGATAATTCTAATTATCACATTGAGATCTAAGCCATCACAAATACTGTAAAACCCTGTTTTTACCTAATGGCATTTTAATGGAAATGTCAGGCCTATGAAATGAAAGTGACTGGTAAAGAAAATATAAATCAAGCTTACTAGTCCTTTGGGATAATTTTTTAAAAATTGAATTTAGTGCATCCTTGGTTTATTAAATAGGGGAGAGAATTCTGAAATGTTTTCTCTATTAACATTTTCCAAATAAAATGGAATTCTTTTTTTAATTAAAACTTGTGAAAAGCCACCTATCTCTATTTTGTCTGGAAAACTTACTGTTAAAAAAATCATCATTTGTCAGGGACTAACTATATGCCAAGCATGGTGCCAAGCAACTTATCTATATTATCTCATTTATTTCTCGTAACAATTCCGTTAGGTAGGTAGGTGCTATTCCCGTTTTACAGATTAGGACACTGAGGCCCAGAGAGGCTTGAATACTCAATCAGTCATGGAATCAGGACTTATACTTGAGACAGTCTTGCAACATGCCGCATGCTTAATTCGCTATATAGCTAATCTGTGCTAATTTGGTTTAAATCAAACCAGAGACTTTTCTTCATATGTATAAACTGTGAGTATTCCCAGAAATTAACAATGTAGGGAGGTAGATCTAGCAAGGTCAAATACTAGTTTCAGTGAAGTTGCTTGAGTTAATTTCCATCTCTAGTTAAGCATTCCTGTGATCACTTATTCATCCGTGAAACATTTTCCAAGCACTTACAAGCCCTAGGGGCCTTAGATACAAAGGTGAGGTGGACACAGTCCCTGCCAGCCAGAAGCACGTGGCCAAGTGGCAGAAGACAAGACCTACACTTACACAGTGATCTGGTGTGTGACGACCAGAGAGCCAGCGGGGGTCTAGGTCATATGGGACCATGAGTGTCAGAGAAGGGTTCTTGGATTTGGTAATGTAGGGGGACGAGGAGAATGGGGTGGATTTGAGGAGTGGAGCGGCAAGATTAGAACCACGGTGAAGACAAATAAATCTGCCAGCAGGGTGTACTCCGAACCGAGAGGGAAAGAGTGGATGATATTAGGAAGCTATTAGAATGATCTAGGTCAACAATTCCGAAAGTGTGGTCCCCAGTAGCATCGGTGTCCCCTGAGAACTTGTTAGAAACGCACACTTTTGGATCCTGCCCCAGACCTACTGACTCAGAAACTCCATGAGTGGGCCGGGCGGTCTGTTTCCGCAAGCCCTGCAGGTGACTGTGATGCAGGCTAAAGTCTAAAAATCACCGTCTCGGTGAAAGAAAACGAGACCTAAACTAGGGCAGTCGTAGTGGGCCTGGAGGCAGGCAGCTGATACAAGCGACACTCTGCACACAGATGTGGCAACTGCTGCTTGAACGTGGGGGACAAAAGGGAGAGAACACCCTGGTGCATGCTCCCGGGCAACCCTATGGCCTGGCAGGAGAGTCCCGTGGCGGTGGAGCTGCACGGCAAAGGGACACCAGCAGGTCCTTTCCCCGCTGTTGGGCCAAGACGTGTCCCCTCAGTCCCTAGGGGATTTCAAATGCACACGTACCACGTCAGCATTCCTGAAGAAAATGCTAACCATGCACCAAAGAAGTCCCTTAAATTAGCCCCGCTGCTAATTTAAAGAGTTGGAAGATGAAGTCGCTAAAAATAAGCATAACTACCATGTAGCCCGGCTCTGTCACTTGACAAATCTCTGCCATCCGAGGCCCCGTGTGCCTGATGGGCAGATGCTGTGCACTTTGAAGAGAGGGCGGTGGGCTGCAAAGCAGGTGAGGTGTGGGCTTCCAAATCGACGAGGAGAAGGACGTCATGAGGGACCTCTGCAGTCAAGTCCCTCTCACTTAGACCTGTGCGGGGTCTGTTCCCACCTCTTCCCCTCTGCGCAACGACCCTTCCTCCATGAGAACATGTCCCTGGCTACCTCCACCTCTCTTTCTTCCACAGCAAGATGCAACATCACTGGCAACAAAACACAAGGGTGATGACACTGATAGTACGTACTATGTGACAGGAGCGACAGTTTCAACAAATTTCATCTTAATAATAGCATCTTAATAAGGTGCTATTATTATTCCCATTTCGTAGATGAGGAAACCAAGGCATAAGGATACAAACCAGCATGTTGTGGATCCAGGACAGAAACCCAGGCAGGTGGGCTCCGGAGTCCTGGTCTCTAACTACTGCGCTATGTGGCCTCCTCACACAAGGCGCCGTCAGGCACTGAGGACCTCTAGGGTCAGGCAGGTATTTGTAACATCTGCTTTGACTCTAGCAACAATCCTATGAATCAGGTATTGTAAGTGGCCCCATTTTACTGATGAGAAAATAAGCTTCAGAGAGGTTAACCTGCTTTCCAAAGGTCACTCGCTGTTGAATTTGAACCCAGATCTGTCTGAGTTCAAGGCCCAGGCGCTTGCCACCCATCAGACCCAATTCCCTGTGATTATGCAGCTTCTCTGAACTCATTTTCTCCTCCCCTGCAATGGAGAGAAGTCTCTTGCTCTATGGGGTAATGTGAGGCTTACGCAGGAGATTGGATGAAAGCCTAAGCCTAGCACGAAACGGTTGTGTTGTTTAGGATTAAAAACAGCCTTTCTTCAAAGCATCAGGACGAATCTGCTTGAGGGACTTGTAACTGTCCTCAATGTGACTTCCCAGGAGGGGTCAGTGCTCACCTGGCTGCTCTGTTTTGTCTGCCAAACAAATCAATCTGTTACTTTACAGTTACGGGGCCCCATGAATCGCTGACTCGTAACAAAATGTACGAATTAACAAAGGACCCCGTGGCAACAACAGCAGTCTAGGTCTCTGCCCCTGCTTGGGGATGAATTCCCAGAGCTGCCAGGCCTGGGGTTGCTGCGGGAACATTTCCCCCCCCTGGGCCAGGCAACAAATTAACAAAAGGACAAACATAAGGACTTACTCTATTGCCCCAGCTCCTACAGACCCAGAATGCATGCTTTTTCAGAGCAGAAAAGGCCTTTTGGGGTCACTGGGCTCAGCCCTCTCATTTTACGGATGGAGGAACTGACAGCTCATTTTATAAAGACCTCCCAATACGCTTCTTTTCTAACAGGGCGCCCTGCCCTGTGCCCCTGAGCACAGAGCGAGTGTCTTTGCCAGTGTCCCTCTTGCTTGCTGCGTCTTGCAGCGCGGTCAGAGTCAATGAAACATTTTGTGCACACAGAGCAGCCAGGGAGGGGTGTGGGCCTGCTGCTCCAGGGGGCCTGGGTCGTGGGATGGGGGTAGATGCAGGCACGGCTGGCATCCCAGCTCTGCCACTTGCAAGCTGCGTGGCCTTGGGCAAGTCATAAGCTTTAGTTCCCTCTTACATACAATGGTGATAATAACGGTGCTTAGCCTATAGGACCGATGTGAAGATTAACAAAGGGAATGGACACCTGGCGCTTAGCACGGCGCCTCCATCCCTGCTAGCCACTTTCGTCATGATCACCAACATCTTCATCTCAGGAGCGTCGCCAACTCAAGGGGCTCATGCCCAGTCACCAGCCCTCAGTGGGGGAGGTGGGCACTTGGGAGAATGTGGGGCTTCTGCCCTGGGCCCGCCCTGCTCCCAGACACTGGATTGATCCCGATCCTCCATCCGCTCCTCCTCGGGGACCCTGCACTTTCCAAGGGCAAATCCACCTTTGGAGGTAGAGTCCTTTGCTCACTGTGAGGCACCCACGGGGGTGGCGCAAGAGGCAGGCCTGGTTCTCCTGCCTGCCTGTCCAGAGCTTTTAAGACAGAAAAAGAAAGAAGTAGGGAAAAACCCTACATCACCACTGAGCTTAAACGCTGGAGAGGCTGAGACTCTGAGTGGGAGCTTTAGACTCTTCCAGCTACCTGGGCAGGACGGGCGGAGGGTGCTTTTTGTCCAAGAGCTTGGGAGTCCCTCCTTAACCAGCCGAGCATTTGGCGCCGTCTTTCTGGGGATGGGATTTGGCTGGTGCTTAGCTTTTCTCTGGAACCCAGGGAAAGATTTTTCACACGATAAGCCCTGCCTGCCCCACTGCCCAAGTCGCGCTGGACAAGCGCTGGGGCCTGCGCAGCCTGGTTGCTTCATCTTCCGCATCCACATCCCTCCCGCCCTTCGGAAAAGCTCGCTCCCAAATCATCCACTTGAAAAACCCTCATCCTTCCAATCTTAGATGCCATATCACCTTTTCCAAAACGCTTTCCACAGCTTTTGGAGACAGAATCAACCATTCCTTTCTATGTAACCTTTCAGACTTTGTATATCGTCATCACCGTCATCACCGTCATCACCGTCATCACCATCACGCGGAAACTTACTGAGAACTTCATCTGTGTCCTGCACAATGCCGCGGCCACAGCACACACTATTTTCCTTCCTAGCAGTTACCACACTCAAACGGCTGTTTGCCTAGCTGTCTGCTGAATGCTTGATTCTGTTTCTAGACAGAAAGTCCCAGAAAGGCAGGCACCACTATTGCTTAACTTATGGTGATATCTGTAGCCCCAACACAGCTCCTGGCACACAGTAGGTGCTCAAAATACCTGGCAATGAATACAGTCGTTATTGCAAGGAATTTTCACAACAATCCAATCACTTGAGTTTACATCTAAGGGCACTGAAGCTTAGAGAGGTTAAGTCAGTTACCGAAGTGACAGGCTGGGATTGGGGTCTCAGTGGTCTGTGTCCAGACGCCACATTTTAACCCCTGGGCTGCCACACCCCCTCTACCTCTGAGTCTGTCTTCCTCTTTTTCTCTCACAGGAAGAGCCCGTCTGTACTCCGGGAGAACAAAGATTTCCTAATGGCAACAGCAAGAGATTGTCTATGTGACAATTGTAATCAGCGGTTGTATTAGCCTCTGTTTTACCACCTCCAAAATTAGCAGAAAAGGCCAACTCGAGCTTTCATTATATAGCTCTGCTAATGAAGGGATCCTTTTAATTACATACTCAGCGCGTATCCGCAACACAAAGCATTTTAGTGTTTAAACACAGTTCTGCGCCAAAGTATAGGGCTGTGTGAACACAGACAGTAAGTGTGGGGAAAACCACGTGCAGAAGTTATTCTTCGCCTAGACTGCAATTTCTTTTTGGCATCCAGTTTCCTCCAAACCCAGTTCATTTTCCACAGTGATCCTGGTTCTCCTCTGTGCACCGAGCGCCCGGTGAACCCTCATTGAGTAATTCAGCCGGCATACCCCAGGCCACATCCTCCCCCGTCAGATTTCAGATGTAATCTGCTCACTTTGTTAATTTCACTCCTCACTGACTGATTTGCCTGGAGGGCTCTCCCCACCCAGCCGTGCTGGCGCAACAGGAGGGGAACACAAAACCAGCTTCACTCCATGCTTGCCAGGAGCTCACGGCATTTGCATCCCACTTTCCAAAGCAATTTTTTGTGCTCTGTTCTGTATGGGATTTGCACTAATGTGGGTGAGCCCTTACGGGGCTGGTCTCACCAACTTTTCTCAGGCAAGGAGGCCTTGACTTTGCGTTTGTATTTGGCCAGGGAAAAAGGGGGATAACTCTTATTGAGCCTCTTTTGGGGGCCAGGAACTTCGCCATGCATTAATTACCCCTGTTAAGCCACAGAGACCTTAAGATGGGGATCTAAGATTCACTCAAGGCCAGAATGCCTGGGTTGAGATCCTGTCCCTGTCCCTAACTAGCTGGTAATCTTGGAAAAGTCTCCTAGCCTGCTCGTGCCTAGATGTCTTTATCCGTATAGTGGGGATGGTAACTCTACCTATGTCCCAGTGTTGCTGTGAGAATTAAATGGGCTAATACACAGAACATTCGGAACCTTGCCTGGCACGTGGTAAGCACGCAGTAAGTGTTAGCCGTCGTTTAACAAACAAAGCTAAGCTCAGGTTAAACACAGCACTCAAGGTCACACACCTCCCAAACAGTATCATCTGACACTTAAGACCCTATTCTTTCTAGGCTTCCGGGGAGGCTAAGTCAAGGGGGTTCTCTGCTGCTCCACTGCTAGGAGACTGCATCAGAGCCCTGGCTCAGGGGGCGCGACCCAGAGAAAGTGGTTCTGTGTGCGTGATCACCCCTGGCCTCAGTATGAGCACACTGGCTTCTGTTTCCACGGCTCCAAACATGCCGCTCTCTCAGGGGTGACTATTACCTCCTAATTGCCACTGATCTTAATCTTTCTCCAATTCTGCTTCTTGGCAGCATTCGGTGCCGCTGACCACTCTCTTCCCGAAACTCTCATTTCCTGGCTTCTGCACCCATGCCCTCTCCTGGGCTTTTTCCACCCTGTTTTTCTTCCTATGAGGACCCTGAGTGGCAGGTGGCCCTCTAGGCCTCCGTCCTTGACCTGATTCCTGCCCTACAGTCTTCCTGAGCGATGTCTCCCAGATCTGTGCCTTGGGCCACATCCTTGCGTCTGGGATGCCTCGGTCCCACCCACCTGTTCCCGGACAGCCAGGTCCAATCCTGTTTTATCCTTCAAAGCTCATTTTAGATGCCAGCCCGCGAGCCTTCCCTGATCCCTCCCACTCAGAAATGCTCTCTTCCCGATTCCCCACAGTACTTCATCGTGGAATTTATCATTTTCTAAATTTGCATTATAGCCATTTAAGTGCACAGCTTCTTTCTCCTGATAGACTTCGAGCTGGCCAGAAATAGAATCCATTTTCGTCCTTTTCACAGCGCTCTGCATCGAACAGGTGATGCCAAAAAAGACATGCTGATAAATGACCGTGTGAGAAAAGCATTCTTTAAGTCGGATGATGTGAAGAATTTGAGGTAATTTTGCCTGAAGACAAGAACATGGGCAGGGTGACCTCTGGGTGTCATTTTCAGCATAAGGGTCTATAAAGCTATCTTTGGGGGATAATACAACAATCAACGTTTATGGAAATAAGAATAAGGGTCATCGCGGTCCTGCCCCTCACTGACTGCAGGGCCTTAGGAAGTTGCATTACACTCAACCTCTGCTTCTCATCTGTAAAATGGACATGGCCAACAGAATCCATCTGCAAGGGGTGTTGAGGGAGGCGATGGGACGGCAGAAACAAGGGCTGGCGCCCTGGCGGGAGCACAGGAAGCAGGTGAGACTCGTCTGACACGTTCGCTGAGTGCCAGCTCTGCAGTCAGGGATGTGGGGCAGCTCGAGCCTAATCTTCTCCAAGAAGATTGCACTGCCTGCCCCCAGCCCATGGCATTCTTTGCCTCAAAGAACTTTGGTCCTCACAAAATTAGATTTAAAAAAATTTGACTAATAAATTAGGCAGGCATATTAGCAATCAGGTCCAGAGAGAAGGTCTAACTTCTTTCTTTATGTAATTTGAATTCCCCTAACATAGAGTTGTTGTCAAAATCCATTAAGGTATTTAATTTCTCCTGTCATTGCACAACTCTCCAAGCAGACATCCAGATAGTTTGCAGTGGTGTTTCTCACAGAAGTACTAAACGTTTAGTTTCAAGGTACGTTTTTTTAGATGATGTCTCCCTGATGGCCCCAGAGACTCTAGAGAGACCGCGGAAGTTCAAGGGCAAGGTTAAGGCAGGGCGGCAGAGTGGCAAGAGTTGTAGGGGCTATGAATCAAACAGGCCTGGCTGTTAGCTCCAACACTGCCACTTACTAGCTGAGTGACCTCGGGGAACGTCCTTGACTTCTCTGGGCATCAGTTTCCTCATTTGCAAAGTGGTGACAACACCAACCCCACAGAGTGTTAGTGGGTAAGAAGTGGAATGCCAAATGTAAAGAACCTAGTAGTACGCCAGACATGTGACTGGTCCTCAGTACATGACAGCTTAAAAACCTCAGAGACCTGGAGACGCACAGACTGGGGTCTAGAGGCCAGGCCCCTACTCACTGCCCCTCCCCCGCAAGGGACAGCCCTAAGGAACGGCCCCTAAGGAAGAGTGTGCTTATCATGACACTATGACCAGATCCACTGTGTTCTGACTCTTGACATAGCCTCTCCCCAAAAACCATCCAAATAAATTGATATTCCACTTGACTGACTTACCCGGTGGGAGCCAAAGGCTTCCATGCCAACAGGAATGTGGTGGGACCCCACCAGCCAAGAAAGAACACAAGAGAGTCTATCATTTAGTTTCCCTACTAACAAGCACAGAGCTGAAAGTCAGAACTTGCATTTCCTTGGTTGTCATAGCAACATCTACTGACCTACCCTGTCCTGCCAAACGCTCATGCAGGAGGGAGGGAGGGAGGGAGGGCGTGCAGGTGGGCGAAGGGGACCGGTGGGAGGTGATGGCCGAGGGATGAGGGGCGGCAGAAACACTCCACAATGTTCAGGAGAGAAGTACAAAAACAACCTGTTTTTACAAAAGACAAAATGCCACTGGCAAACGTACACCCCTTGCCAGGGAATGGAGCAATTCCAGTTTTTGTTGTATAGTTCCTCTGGTGATTATGAACAGATTTAGAGCCTATTGAAAAGGCCAGGTCAGACCTGGAGAGAGAGCAATTATCATGTCCTCAGCCATGACACAGAGAGAGGGGACGCTCCGCTTGTGCGTCTCCTGTCCTGCTCAGCATTTGGGGAAATGTGGCTGACGCAGGCACCTGCTGTTTCTTGCCATGGCCCAAGGCACAATCTACAGAGCAATTTCCCATCCCTGATCTAACGCCACCTGAGCAACGGCTTGGGAAGAACAAAGCAGTGTGCCCATTTTGCAGGCAAGAAAACGGAGTGCTGCGACCGTGCACCAACGAGTGCTCACTTTTGTTTTCTCTTTTCCAGGTTGCTCTCTGCCCCCAAAAGGCTTAATGTGGGACAGCACTTGAATTCGCCCAAACAGGTTCAATTCTTTCCCACATTCTTAGGCTCTTGTAGCTTTTGAAAGTCACCTTCTAAGTGCAACACCTGCCAGACAAATCCACCCAGATGTCCCACTTGCATCTCAGTGGGTGCAACGTTCCAGGTTGAATGCAATTTGTCCCCCTGAACCTGCTTCTTACTGTTTCCGTGTTGTTATTGGCAACTCCATCCTCCCAGTGAGCCAAGTGCAAAATCCTGAAGTCAGCTTTGCTTCTCCCTCGTCCCTACCCTGGTTCCGGGGACCTGTACAGCAGACCTCTGTTGTCCCTTTTCCATTCAGAGGCTCTGATTGGTTCAAATGACGCGGGGCGTCCTAGCACGTGGAAGGCAGTGAGCAAGGTGGTTAGCCACAAAGGCGGCGGGTCAGGGTGCTGGGCCCTTGCTGATTGTACACCTGAGTGCTAAGCACATTCTCTCATTTGATCCTCACTGCAACACTTTCGGGTGATTATTCTTCTGAATGTGATCCCCAGTTTCCATTTGAGACTGTTTCCCTATGAGACCCAGAAGGGTGACATAATTTGCTCAAGGTCACTGAGCTTAGAAGTGGCAAAGCCGGATTATGAATCTGGATTGGCTCAACTCAAGAGCTCTCGCTCAACCAACACGCAAAGCTCCTTCCCACCCAGCCATGAGTTTCTTGAGCGCAGGGCCCGCTGCTTCACGTCTGCATCTCAGCGCTGACCCCGGGTCCCCTCACAGCGCTGCTGACTGCCGCCTGATCACACAGCTCCGTGGAGAGTCTTAGCTCGTAGCCGGGCAGCCCGGGTTCCACGCCCCACTGAGACCCTGTCGCACGACGGGACTGTGGGGAGACAACTAGAGAACAGCTGGAAGGCTGCAGTGGGCTGGACGACGTCCCTCCCCCTAAACATGTCCAATCCTCAACCCTCAAAACCTGTGAGTGTGACCTTATTTAGAAAAAAGTCTTTGTGGGTGTAATCAAGTTCAGGATCTCGAAATCATCCTGGATTTAGAGAGGGCCCTAAATCTAGTTACAGGTGTCCTTACAAGAGACAGGCAGAGGGAGACTGGCTGCAGACAGACACAGAGGCGGCCACGTGGAGACAAGAGCAGAGATTAGAGTGATGCTGCTGTAAGCCAAGAAAAGCCTGGAGCCATCCAAAGCTGAAAGAGGCCAGGGAGGATTACCCTCTAGAACTCTAGGAGGGAGCATGGCCCTGCCGACACCTCGATTTCAGACTTCTGGCCTCCATGACAGCGAGATAATACATTTCTGTTTTTTTAAGCCACCCAGTTTGGCCAACAAGTTGGGCATCCCCAGGAAACTAACACAAGGTCTCAGTTTCCTCATCTCTGGACTGGGCATCCTCAGGGGGTTACTGTGAGATAAGGTTCCTGAAAGCAACTAGACTAGTGCCTGGTGCACAGGAGGCCCCCACTAAATGCTGGTTGAACTGAACTAAAATATTCTGAGTTGATACCTTGGAAACTCATCTTGGCACACCTGGCTGACTGTCCCGGTCTACACCATCAGGCTTGTAAAATGTTTAACTTCAGAACCCAGGAGCCAGAAGGAGGAGCCACAGGGAGGATCTCCTCTGGGCCCAGATGCATGGGATGATCAGGCAGCCCACAGAGATGCTTGTGTCCTCGTGAGGCTGGTGACTAAGTGCTGGCCCATCTCCAGCCCAAGATGACGAGTCTGTCACGGTGGGTTTCACAAAACATCTGTTTCAGGAACAAGCCTGTTGTTTCAGGCAGGCTCTAGAGATAACAGTATGTTTTTCCTACACACAGCCATGACATGTTCACTGAAGCTGAATATTTCTAAATGTGACCAATTTCTTGAGTAGCAAAAGCCCACGAAACTCTTCAAGAACATGTATTGCGTGTGGGTGGCACAACCAGCTTCCTTTGTTGCTGCAGACCTAAAACGTTGACTGCGGCTTGCAGGGAAGTGGTCGGGGTGGGTGGGGGCCAGGGGTAGCAATTTCTCTGCAATTGCGCTTAATTCTGCACGGGAGTCAGCCCCCCAGGCTTCGTGCATATGCATGGCAGCAGTGGTTGGTGGTACCCTGCGATTTCGCTTCGCACACTCTGCCAGTGCACATACCAATGCGCCCCGGATCCGAACGCAGCTTTGCAGGCCTTTGCTCAGTTCCGGCCTGAGACAAGAAAGCTCGGGCGCAGCGTCCCGTGTGAGATGAGCAGACCGTGCCTTGGCATGAGAGAGAGCGCGCCAGAAGGCAGACCGAAATGGGGAGGGAGCTGGGACACTGTCCCTGTCGTCCCACAGGCAAGGGGAAGCTAGGCCTGATGAAGCAGATTCCTCCTGAGCCCCCATGCAGGAAGGTCGTGGGGAGCAAGCACAAAGGTCGGCCTCTCTCCTTCCTCCTGGGGTTAGGAAAGCGAGCAGAGGGGCTCCTACCCCTTCTGCACTCAGATCGAGTCTGCCGGAGAGTGTGCTCCTTGGGAGGCAGGCCTGAACTGCTTGGGGGCACCCAGCGAGCCCAGCCGCCCAGTGAGGCTCGAGTGAGTCATGCCTCCTGGCACCCACTTCCCAGTTGCCCTGGAGCTGGCCTGGCCGTTGGAGCCTCCGCTCCTGATCCCTGCTGTACTCACCCAGGTGGCCCCTGGCCTGCAGCCTTCGCCTCCACCCCCACTCCAATCCCCCGCATCCTGGGCTCTGCCTGGGCCTAGCCGGGGCCCAGCATGCCATGGAGTCAAGCCCATCCCGGCTGACGGAGAAGGTTCCAGGGCCAAGTCTATATATATAGCGCAGAAGGTGGTGACTCTGGTCCAACTTCCCCCGATTATCGTATGCCTTGCTGACTGCTCCCAGAGGGCACTGGGGCGGAGGAATCAACCCATTTAAAAAGGAAATAGCTTCACATCATAGACAGCAGCAAGTTCAAGGTCCCCATTCTGTATGTAGACAAGCTCTGTCGATGGGAAGTGACTTGCCCAGGGTTCCCTGGCACTTAGGTTTTAGGGCTCAGGAAAGAACCAGGTGTCTTAACTCCTCGTACAGTTTGCTGTGACACCACCCTTGGTCTTCCTCGGGCCAATATCGGCTCTTCGCAAACAGGGGCCGTGTCTGACTCATTTCTGACTCTCCGGCAGCAGCCTGGGGCCAGGCCCAGAGTAGGGGCTCAGTAAACGTTACTTAGACTTGGCTGGATCGGCCTCCTATGTAAAACGAATAAATCAGACATGGACGCATTACCGAAGCCAGCACAAGGGTATAATTTCAGGATCTTCAAACACCTCAGCTACTAGCAGGCAGGGTACTGCTTCTGCCTGTAAAGTGGCACGGAAGTAGAGAAGGCTGTCACGTCACTGTGTTAGTTTTTCCCCGCATAGCTGGGACCCCGTGTTCACACAACAGCGGCTGCTATTTACCGGAGGCCGTGGCATGCAGACCCTGCACTGGGGACCGTGGACACCGGGCCTCTTTAGCCCTGCCCTCAACCCTGCCAGGCAGGAATTACCAGCCTCTCTTGGCAGGTGGAAACGGAAGCTTGGGCAGGAGAAGTGGTTTGCCCGAGGCCACATGGCTGGCAATCCTGGAGTGTGGATTCCAGTTCAGGTCTGTGCTATTTTACCCAAGTCAGGTTGTTCTGGCACACAAACGGTGACAACAACTAATGTGCCACGCGTTTACCCTGTGGCAGCTGCGTGGATTCATTTAATCTTCGAGACAGCCCTGTGAGGTCTCATCCCACTTTAAGGTGGAGAGCAACTGGGCCCAGAGATGCAAAGTAACCTTCCCGGGATCCAAGCCGGTCTGGAAGGCAGGGAACGGCCGGAGACGGAGCGAGCTCAGGCAGGAGGGTGAACAGGAGTTTTGTAGTTGGGTGGACTTGCTAGATGTGTGACTTTGGGCAAATTACTCAGAAAAATGTTTTAAACTTTTTGGTATAAGATACATAACATAAAATTGACCATTTTAACTATTTTGAAGTGTGCGATTCAGCAGCATCATGCACATTTGTTGTACAACCATCGCCACCATCCATCTCCTGAACTTTTTCCATCTTCCCAACTGCAACCCTGCCCCGCACCCCACCCTGGCAGGCACCATGCTACCTCCTCTATGAAATTGGCTGTTCTAGGTGCCTCAGGGAAGTGGAATCACACATGTCTGTCTTTTTGTGACTGGCTTATTTCACTTAGCACGATATCCTCACGGTTCATCCATGTTGTAGCGGGTGTCAGAACTTCCTTCCTTCCCAAGGCTGCAGAACATTCCACTGTGTCTACACCACGTCTGTGCGCCACTCACCCATCAACGGACGCTGGGCGGCATCCGCCTCTCAGCTGCTGTGAACGACGCTGCCATGACCGAGGGCGTACACGGGACAACCGCTTGCAAGTTCATCTTCTCCCCCAGACCTGGGCCTCCAGCTGTGTCCCCACTCAGAGGACAGAGTCTCCACCCACCAGTGTCTGGGCCAGAGAGCAGAGAGATCAGTTCCGCCTCTCCCCTCACAGGCGTTGAGCCAGCCTCGTCCTGTCCCTCCTGTCACTGCAGTTCACCCGCACCTCCACCACCACCTGTCACCTCATCGTTGCGTCCCCCGAATTTCAACAGCCTCTTCGTCAGCCTCCTGGTCTGCAATCTCCCCTTCCGACACGTCCTCCAGGCCACAGCCAAGCGGCAGCTCTGCCCTGTGTCTCCCTCGGCCTGAAACCCATCCCTGGCTCACTCCCTCGTTTCCTCCAAGTGCGTGTCCACACGTCCCCTTCTCAGACAGGCCTCCCCGACCACTCTGCTCACAGTTGCCGCCCACACCCTGCGCCACCCTGCATGGCCCCTCCCCACCTCACTTTTCTCAACTCAGCACTGCTGACCTTAGTATGGATTCACTCATTCACTTGGCCGACTGCCCGTCTCCTGCCTCCCCTCCCACCCTCCACCCCCCACAGAGAATGTCAGTTCACAAAAGGCAGGGATTTTGGCCAGCTGTGTTCACGGCTGACTCATTGGTCCTGGCACATAGTAAGTGCTCAATAAATGCTGGTTGTGTGCATGAATGGCTGCCTCCTCCTTGCCTGCAGGATAAAGTCTAAACTCTCTGGCCTGGTCAAGCCCTTCCATGCTCTAGCTCTGGGTCCCTCTGCAGCCCCATCTCAGACCACATTCCCATTCGAGCTCCAGCCAGACTACACTGCTCACCAAGGCCTCCTGTTGCCTGCAGAAAAAGCCCCTGGGCCTTTGCACATGCCGCTGCCTCTGCCTCAAATGGTGTTCCTCCCACCTTGCCCCACCTTTCTGCTGTCTGGGGTGGCAACCTTCACTGTTTTCACCTCTTTTGAAGCCCTTTCCCACTGTGTCATAGTGGCCTTTTAACTGGTCTGTGGCTATTCTGAACCGCTAGCTCCACGAGGATAGGACAGTTTTGCTCACTGCTGGATTCTCTGTGCTGTCCGCTGAGCGCACTGCAGATGCACAAAAACATCTGTTGAAAAACAGGAGCCAACGTCGTGGGTCTCACTTGCTTCATCTTGGAACAGTGGCAGTGCGGTTCCTGCGGGGCTGCCGGAGGATTAGAGATGACGTACGACGTGTGCAACATCTATCTGCCACCATGCCCGGCACGGGATGGGCATTTAACACCTGGCAGCTCAGTGTCAGCCTCTGACGCCACTGCGGGCTCACAAGCATTCGCGGAGGACCAGCTTCCTTTGTTTGGAAGCCACCGGCTGAAGTCCTCCCATCGTTTGTCATCTCTGGGGGCCACGCCTGTAAGTGTCCACCCCAGAAGAGAGTTCCTGTCCTTTCCTGTCTTGGCCATCACATTTTGGCAGCACGCCCTCTGAGCACAGAAACCATCCAAGTCCGCTTCTTCTCTGAACTGACTGTATTTATTATCACCATGTCGCGGGACTGAGAACTCCTAGGGACCCCAGGGACCAGCTGTCCATCCCTCATTTCACACCTGAGGACACAGGTTCAGAGAGGTTGGCTGTTGCTCACCGTCACACAGCTAGTTAGGAATTTCATTTTCTCCTTCCTTAGTGCAGATTTTTTATTCTCTCGGGTTGAGTCTGTCAGACCCTAAAGGATGTTGGTTTAGTCTAAAGCGCTCACTTGGGCTAAATCCCGACCGCTGTCTTCACTGTACGAATAGCTGGAGATAGGATACATTTTTGACTTTCGTGCTCCTCCAGCCTGCGGCATCGAGTTCATTTCAGATCTTGGAAACTCTCACTGGGGCACCTTCTCTGCCATTCGAACATAAGAAACAGATGTGACTCTCCACCCTGGACAAGTGGCCTGCCGTCAGCAGAGGGACGGCAACGTCTGCCATGGCCACTGCCACTCTCCGTGGAAGAGGAGCTCCTCTGTGGAGACCATCTCTGCCTGCCCGAAAGTGGGACCCCCTTTGTTGCGGGCACAGGGGCCCTGTCGTGGCTGCCCTGAGAGCAGGGAGGCAGTGGCAATGTTGAGTCCGGAGCTCGGGGTTGCGGAAGCGTCAGGGAGGCAAGTGAGAGGTGGCCCCGGCTGGACGAGGACCCAGAACTCCCCCTCCCTAGGAGGGGAGCTGTGAGTCATCGGCCACCACCTACAGACTAATTCACAACCTCTGGTCCCAGAGGAAGCCATTAGCCCTAATTATTATTATTAGGCATAATGACTAATTAGTAAAAATAGCTGCCATTTCCTGAATGCCAACTTATATGCCTGATACTTAATGCATATTATTTCTTTTTTTTTATTTTATGCTTTAAAGTTTATTTACTATTTTCCTAATTATAAAGTCAATGTATGTTTATGGGAAAAAAAGTACAAAGACATGAAAAAGCAGAAAAAGTAAAAAAAATTCAGTTTGTTCCACCACTTGCCTATAACTACAGTTAGCATATTGGGGTTTCCTTTCCAGAATTTCTTCTCTGTCTGTCTGTCTCCCTATCCTCCTCCACACGTGTGTGTGGGTGCATGTGCACATGGGACGTGGGATTTAACATCGTTGTGACCACACTTTTACAAAAGATTGCTTCTAACACTCGCGACGATCCTATGAGTTGGGTATTGTCTCCATTTTACAGACGAGGCACCTGAGGTTCAGAGAGGATGAATAATTTGTCCAAAGTCACACAGCAGGTTAATGGCTAGACAGGAATTCATATCGAGTGAAAACATATCCTTTCCCCACTCTGCTACGTTCCTCCCTACTCAGTAAGGGAGAACTCAGGACACTGTCAATCAGACCCCTACTCCTGCCGCGCCCTCCTCCGCCCGTGCCCGCTGGACCACACCGGCCGAGGGGCGCGGCCACAGGTAAAGGAGACGAAGGTTATCCCAGCTATGTCTGCTCCCCTGGCCAGTACCTGACCACAGAGAGCTTCGAAAGCTTAAGCTTTGATGAAGACATTCTGTCAGAAACTGGAGGGAATCTGGGTTTTCTGTCTGTATAGATATCTGGAAAGCTGAAATCAGAAAGCATAAGGAAGTAGTTTTTGCAAGCTGTTTTGCACAAGAGAAACACAAATAACTTCTACAGAGCGGCTGTGGGTGGCACGAGAGGCCCGCGGGGCCCAGCCCACATGGCTGGTAAAGGGCTGGGACACCACCAGCCACACCCATGGGGAGGGAGCAACACACACCCGGAGTCAACGTGTAGTCGAGCATTTGAGCAAAGCCGTAAGTACTGAACGTCTTTACACCGGCACCAGACAGATGAACATGTGACGCCTCCTCCATGCCAAGCACTGGGCACAGGGGATGTAAAATAAATAAGACAGCATCCCTGCCCGCAAGGAGCTTACAGTCTGCATGGGAGACACCCAAGAGAGTTACACAAGGATGTAGTAAGGGCTGAGACAGAGATACAGAAAACTTTTTTAAAAAAAAGTCAAGGTCAGATTTCTAAAACCTTTAAGATGGGAAAATTTGCAATCTAGAAGAAAAAGTCAGGAGCAGGGCAGGGGGAGGTGGGACCAAGGACAGGAGCAAACTGATCAAAGTCCTTTTGCAGAAGTCCTGTGTTCATCACAGTGAAACAACGAAGACAGAGGACTGAATACAGATACGTTTTTGTCTTACATATCTTAAATTTAGTAACAACAAGTTGCCACACTTTGCTCCCTAGACAGTTTTCAGGATCTTTCTCCCCTGTAGCATGAACAAGACGTCTGGAATAGGTTTCGCTGTGCTGCAGACAATGTTCACAGTGAACCTCACTGTGTGTGTGCGTTTGTATGAGAGTGCGGGTGTGTGTGTTTTTGTGAGTGTGTTTGGTGTGTTGTATGTTGGTGTGAGCATGTATGTGTTTGTGGTTTTGTGAGTTTGTGAACGTGTGTGCTCCACCATCTAAAGGTTCAGTATGTCTAACCGAATAACCAGGAATTATTGGATCCACCTCTGGATCCTACCAGAGACAGAGCTGGGAATTCTGGGAACACTCCCGCCTGCGTCCAGTGCTGCTGAGAGGCGCACTTCCTAGCATGCGTACCACCCCCTCCCCTGACAAGGGCCAGGTGGCTTAGCCTAGAGCTCCTGACTCTGGGCCAGGAGCCCACCCCCTCAGCCCCTCAGCCCGGTCAGTCACCTTCCTCCTGACTCGCCTGGAGGTCAGTCCCACAGCCCAGGCTGCGGTCCTCAGCTCTCCCCATCTCACGCACGGTCTTGCTACCCAGCCAACAGAGCAGGCTGTGCAAAGGACCAGAGGCACCAACCAGCCGCCAGGTGCAGACGCCTGAGTCAGCGTGGGTCTCCTCCTTACGGCTGCCTCAGCCCCGCAGAGCCAATGTCAACCGAGCACCCAGTCCACGGATTGAACTCGGGCCATGTTACCCACTGAACAGTCATTTCTAATTTTCATTAGAAAATCTCAGCCTTAAGTTCTTTGAATATCAACGGGCTGTATTCTTTCCAACATCCCTTTCTGGAACTCCTATTCAATGTATGTTAGACTTTCTTACTCTAACCTCCATATCTTAAGTCTCCCATTTTATTTTCTATCTCATTAGTTACCTGTGCTGAATTCTGAGTAATTTCTTTAAATGTATTTTTCAGTTGTCTATCAGTTCTCTAATTTCTTTTTAGCTGGGTCTAATCTGCTATTAAACCCATCTATTGAGTTTCTTCCTTTTTTTTTTTTTTTAGAGATGAGGCCTTGCTATGTTGCCCAGGCTGGTCTCAAACTCCTGGCTTCAAGCAATCCGCCTACCTCAGCCTCCCAAGTAGCTGTGACCACAGGCGTGAGCTGCCACATTTGGTCTAAGTTTCTATTTTAATCAAAATAGTTTTCATTTCTAAAAGTCTTATTTCTTTTTTTTTTTTCGAATTACCTTATCCCTTTATTTTTTAACAGACTTTGCTAACCTGGTTTTATTTATGATATTCTCTTGTTTCTTTAAAGATATTAAGTATACTTATCCTACCTTATATATATGAACAAATTTTAGTATTTGTAGTCATTGTGGGATAAATTCTAAATTTTATTGTTTCTCCTTATTCTTGCTCACGTAGCCCATTTTCCTGTGGGGTTTTTTTTTTTAGTGATTTTTTTTTTTCATTGTGAACCCATGTTCTCTGGATCTTCATTGTAGGACTTGTTTGAATCCTAGATTTGAAGTTCATTCTATCAGGGAAAACTGTATTCGCTTCTGCCGTCTCTCTGGAAACACCAACAATTTAGAACAGCTTTAAACTAAATGACTAGTATTCTGTTTTTCACGTCACACAGATAATGTGAATTCCAACCCCAAACTCTCATATGGGATCTGGCTTATGGATGCTTAAGGAAGACGCTGTCTTCCCTCCTGCTAGAGCCAAGGCCAAGACTGGCAAGTCTTCCTATCTTGACTGGTGGGGTGGGTTTCTCCTAGTTCACCCACTAAGGAGGCGACCTTTTAGTGGTCCTGGTCTCATGTGGGAGTTTCCAGTCTAATTTCTCCTATTGTTTGGGCTCCAGGCTTTCTCTCCTGTCTCCACATATTGGGCCCAAGCTCTAGGTCACCAGGGAGTATGAGATGCCTGCAGGAAAGGCCCCAGTTCCAGCACGTGTGTACCCCTCTGAAATCGCACTCTCTCATTGTTGCTGGCTTCTGAGAGCTTCCCTGCCAGCTCATCTGTACGTTTTAAAAACCCTTTTTTTTACTTATCCAGCATGTACTAGGAGAGTCTCTCCAGATATCTAGTCTGTAATGTTAGAAACAGAAAATCTATTGTGTCATTAACCAAAAAATTACATTTGCTGTTTTTCTTTCTTTATAAAAATAATACATATTCTCTATAGGGAAAAAAATTGAAATCATAGATAATCAAATAAGATGAAAATAAAAACCTTTTCTCAGCCTACAGCCCAGAAATAACCAGTTAATATTTTGGTGCATATACTTCCTTATCTGTATAAAATGAGTTGTGTTTGCTGTTTTGAAAGTTTTTTATCCCCCACTCAAACTATAAGGAATCTCTTTCCCTGGACTTCCCTATTCTTTAAAAACATCATTTTAAGTTACTGGAGTGTCCACGGATGGAGACGCTATTTGAATAAAAGTCCGCCTGACTCCTGAGTGCTTACTTTTTCTATTGTTCTGAGCGAGGCATTTCCCTCCAAGCATCAGCTAAACCACTGTAGTTAGGAAGCTTGGAGAAAAGAATGTTTCTCACGGTCTGCTTCCATTCCCTGCGTCCCACCCTGGGCTTAGCGTGTCTTTAATTGTGTGCAGCTGGGTTTATGCTTCATCTTTTTAGCCTGGAGTTCCTACCGAGTTGCTTTTTTTAAAGGCCCTTAATGGGATGTTGACTGATTTGTCTCACGCTCCTTTTTAGCTCCTGTACTCTGAGTCTGAGTTGAGTCCTTGTGCTTATTCTCTGGCACAGATGGGGCCACAGGGCTGGGCAGCGGCGTGGCCTCAGCCAAGCCAGGCATGCTCTTTGGGACTTCTATTAACATTTCTTCACTGTACCATGTGTAGGGTAACTTCGGAGCCCTTTCTGCACTGACATTCAGTAAACGTTTTGTCTCACAGGGTCAAAGGTTGTCAGACAGGGGGCTGTACATTGGTTCTATACTATAGACCATGTCATCTACCTCTGCTCTTGACCAGGGTGAGCCCAGCTGCCTGGGGAGCTTTCCTATGGCGACTGTAACCATATCTCCTTACCCAGTTCAGACACGTGGTCTGATGACCTCCGTCCAAAGGGAATAACCACCACAGGCCCACTTACAGAGGGCCTCCTACAGACCCCAAACTGCGCCATATGCTTTGCATATATTATCTCTAATTCTTACACCAGCCCTGCGATGTAAAATAAAACCCTATTATAAAGGATTAAAGGCCTAAGGATTGAAGAGATTAGCTTGGACACAACAAGTGGCTGGGAGAGTCAGCGCTGGAACCCGAGTCTCACTCTTTCCTGCTGTGTTGCCTCTTCCTTTTAGGTTTTCAGAGGTAGGTGTACTCCGAGGGGATGTGAAAAACACTCAGCTAAATCTTTGGCAGCCCCTGGCGCTTGGCTGACAAGTACCTACAGTAAGTATGACAAAGCTGAGTGGCATTAGTGAAAACTGGGTTCAAATCCCAACTCTGCCACTTAGATGCTGTGTGACTTTGGGCACATCACTAAACTCTTCTGGTCCTTTGTTTTCTTATCCTTAAAAGGAGGCTAATCCCTCTCTTGCAAGGTTGTCGTGAGGATTAGGTGAGATTTTATACACGTAGGCATGTGAGATGTATACACACGAACACGCATCGCCTAGGTACAAACGATGGCCTGTGTAGGGCAGTCACCACCCTCTCTGGGTCTGCCGTGTCTATATCCATAAATCAGTCACAAAGAGTAAATTCGATGGTGCAATTGAAAGGATTAGGTAAATGTTAAGTATTTAAAGAAAATACTGAAGTGTATTTTTTCTTCTGTATTTCAAATGGATTGAAATTTATCCTGTCACTTTATAGCTAAGGGGTTGCAGGTTTTCCCAGCACAGCTCAGTGATACTAAATACAATGTGGGTTAAATATACCAGCCCGCTTATCTTCACACATGGACTAAGTCTGACCAGAGAACATAAATTGCTTTAATTCCCACATGCATGACAGAGTTCTCTTGGGAAACAGTATTTTCTCTTTGCAGAAAATACTAATAACTAAAAGCATTTCTACGTTTAATAATGATCATCTCAGGGACATCTGCAGTGGCTTGGCTTTTAGATATTCTTCCACATTTAATGTGCTGCCCATCTGTAGCCACACCAGCCAGTCTCACAGCTGGAGTCCTGCAGAGTCCCAAGGCCTCCACCCGCCAACTCAGCCCTGGCCAAGCCTTGAGCCAGTCCTGACCTAGCAGGTGGAACCTCAGTTACCTTAGCCCTGGTGTTGTTCTTTCTGCCTTTCAGCCTGGAATCCTCATGCCTAAGAGAAACCTCAGACTCTAGCAGCCACAGACCCCACCTTCAGGGAGGAGAGTCAATCCCACCCAGCTGGGCTTCAGCCTCCACGCCTCTTTGGTGCCTATTTCCCACTAGGGAGACAACCTGACCTTGATCTCTGCCTATTTGACTGGGTCCCCTGCCAAGTCCTCGTTTGCTTCTTCTACCAGGGCAGCAGGTGCTATTCCCCACACGCCTCCACGCGATCTGTGAGTGACAGGTGCTAGTGGTGAGTAACCGGAGCTCCTGAAACTGTGAGGCCGGTAGTGCCTAGGTGCCAGTGTTGACCATGTCTGGATTTCCATGCTCCTCCTGCCTTCTTGGGCCTACCGCTGTGAACCACTCCCCCCCCGCCCCAAAATTCAAGTTTTGTTTGTCATGTTCTTTCACTTTGAAAAGTTCTTTTACCTTTCTGTCTCATGTTCCCCAGGCCCTCAAACTTCAGAATGTGCTGGCGTAGTTTGCACATTCCTACCTAGTGGTCCAAGATGTGGGCACTCTCTCTAATAGTGATGGTTTTAATGTTATATCATATCTCTTCGTAGAAGGCACAAAAATGTAGAAATAGGCAAGAGAAGAAAACTCTTACATGTAATCTCACTACCCAGAGATTATCACTTTTACTATATTAGTAAATTACCTTCCAGTCCTTTTCTATGCATATGATATTTTCACATAGTTGAAATCATACTATACATACAATTTTATAACCTGCTTTTACATGTGACATTTATTATAAGAATTTTGCTAGATTCATGATTTTGGATTATATATTTGGTGCAAATTCCTAGAAGTAAAATTCCTGAATCGACAGATATTAACATTTTTAAGACCCTTGATATATGATCTGGCTTTAGTCTGTGACCTTGTAAGTTGTTAAGGAATAAACTCATCGTCACCAATTCAAAGCTTTTCCATCTACAATCTTTTGTTTGCCGTAAAGTTAACTACTGAGGTCATGATAAAATAGGGTGACACATTTTTCTTTTAATTTCAACACAAATATGGGTTTAAAAATATTTCACATAAGAGCATGTGAAACTAGAAGTAATGAGATTAAGCAATATTTTCAAATGACCTGCAATCACTTTCCTAATAACAGGAAGTAGTCATCAAGATTTGTATCTCTAATTATTTTTTTAGACTCTTCTCCTCAAAGCCATGAATCTGAGTCTGAGTCAGCAACCTAAACAGCCAGAATTGGAAGCAGTGAACTCTATTTCTGAGTTTCTTTGTAGAATGTGAACTTCAGATGTCAGCTGCTCGGAATCCATTTATGTAATAAATTTTTTACAATATCTGTCTTCGCCGTGAGCCCTCCCCTGATTCCTCCAGGCAGAATTAATCACCCTTCCTTCCCCAGCTCATCTCCGGGGCCTCGCTTAACACTTGCTTTGGTCTTTATCATATGTGAATTATTTGTTCAAGTCTCCCACTAGGCTGGGAGCTCCTGGAAGGCAAAACCTAGTGTGGTTCCCCAGACTTAGCACAGAGATCCACACGTGACAAGCACGCGGAAACAGGAGGAGGATTGTTTTCCAACTTGCCAGTAAGCATATGGGTTATGTCTTGCTGGGAATCTGTGACCTGGGCTGAGTCTGAAAGGAGGAGGTGAATGCCGGCCCAGAGGCTGTACAAAGAGCAAGATTAGGGGAAGACAGCATTACTTCCAAAATCTCAGTGGTTCCAAAGTGAAAGAAAAATTCTTTCACTATTTCAGAGATGATGATGGAGTACCTTCCAGGTAGCAGGCAGCAGGCATTGTGCAGGTGATAGGGTCCACAGAGAAATAAGCTCTATCTGCTTTCCCAGAGCTCATGCGGGAATCACCGCCGCCACCACAGCAACAAAATAAAGAAGTTTCAGTTATCCTTTTAAAAAGGTTATCCATGGATAAGAGAAAACAAGCATGCGAAACCAGACAGGATCAGAGACAGAGTCTGGTCTTCCGTTGATCAGAGATTACCAGCCTTCATCCATTATCTGCAAACCATTCAAGAGCCTGTCAAGCAATCGCCACACGTCAGCCCTGCTATCTGCCATGTGTACGTCACGTGCTCACTCATTTCCACTGGGTAGAAGCCTGCCAGGCATAAGTGAGACCTTTGAAAAATCTTACTACGACTTTCTCGGGGGATTCTCACACCTACGGTGGCTTGCCATGAAAAATGTATTACTTCTAACTAAACGGATATTTAAAACTATGCTATACATATTTGGGAAAAAAAGTGGCTAAGGCCCAAGGATTAAAGAAAGATTCATTAAGAAAAAGTATGGAGTGGCGGGAAGTTTTGGAGTACCCCAGCCAGGATAAACCCGCCCCCTCCACTGACCATCCATTATACAGCCTTGATAAGTTACTTGGCCTTTCTGAAGCTCAGTGTTCTCATCTGTAAAATGGGGACAATGGTAGCTCCCTCCAGAAGGAGAAAGGAGAAGGAGTGAGACAGCAGAGAGGAGAGCTGTGCAGCTTTGACATAGATATTTAGCACCCAAACGAAAGCTGCCAGCCTGGCCCACCACGCAGAATACTTAGTGTTTATGAAAGATCCTGCCTCAAGCTGGTGTTTCCCAAGCAATGAAAAGAGATCCAGCTCCTATCTTGACAGTGCTGTACTAGGAATTCACAAAATACTGAATAACTAATGAAATCATTTTTCCATTCAACAGAGGTTTTCTCTACTTATCTCTTCATTTGTTTGTCAAGCCAGTTGGTTGATTTCTTCAACTCGTTGGAGCACCTATTATGAGAAACGTAAGACAAGTTGCTTGTCTTCTAGGAGCTGGTGTTCTAGGCCTCTCTCCTGGGCTTGTAGACACCTGTCTTCTCCCTCTGTCTTCACATCGTCTCTCTCTGTGTGTCCGTGTCCAAATTTTCTCTCCTTATAAGGACACTGGTCTTACTGGATTAGGGCCCACTCTAATGACCTCATTTTAACTTGATTACCTCTGTAAAGACCCCATCTCCATCTAAGGTCACATTCTGAGTCACTGGGTATTAGGAGCTCAGCACATGAATTTGGGGGACACAATTCAGCCCCTTACAGCTAGTCAACTTATTCATTCATTTTCATTCATTCGTGTTCATTCATTCTTCCGACTGTAATTAAGCACCTACATTCCAGGTGTTGTGTTGGGTCCTAGAGAGACAAAGCAGAACAAGGCAGTGGAAACCACGGACGATGTCCCACTTGGTGGAGGCATCACGCACACAGACAGCTCACCCAGTGCAATGCAAGTGTAAAGCTAGAGGTGGGCGCAGGCGCAATGGAACGTCCAAGCAGGTTTCCACGGCTTCCACGGCTTCCGTGAGGCAGTGGTGCTGGGGCTGAGAGGTAAAAGACTTGGGCAGAGCTGCAAAGGCACCAGGCGAAAAGAGAGGCATGCCTGGATTCCAGGCCAAGGAAGCCACAAGTGTGAACAAAGGGGAGTGTGGAAGAAAAGGCCACCATTCCGGAACTCAAGGAATGTGGATGGAGCCAAGATATGGTTTGCACCCACCACCTCGCTGCATCCTCAAAGCAATGCTGTAAGGTACGCAAGGCAGAAATTATCACCTCCATGTACAGACAAGGAAACTGAGGCCCAAGAAGGGATAGCTAATGTGTTCACACAATGCAGCGGTCAAGTGCAAAACCAGAGCTAGAACTGAGGTGTCCCGCGCTTTGCAGATACTGAACACTAGCTCAACAATAGGAGCCTTGGGGAAAACCAGTCTATTTGGTTTTTGCAAATGACCTTGGGTAAGTCTCTTATATTCTGACTTCCTCTCGTGAGGTACGTCTGATGTCGTTTAGCTATTACTCAGGCCATAGTATGTCACTTTTCTGCAGCGAGCAGACTGGCTTTATTTCAAATACTCTTCCTCATAACAATTCTTTAACACTCTGCTACTAGAGAAAAAATTCCTGTATTTTGTGAATGCTTTAGAAACTTTCCAGTTCCTTCACAGTTTTCTCTGTCAGCTGAGTGTAACAGTTGGGAACACAGTGGTGCATCATTACAGCTTCCAATCAAACTCTGATTCTAGCTCTCTCCAGCAGCTGTTTTCTGTAGAACACATTCATCATTAAAACAAAGGGTTATGGGCTTATGGGGAAAGTGACATTTGAGCCGTCAAGACAGTTGAAAATGTTTGGAAAACACTTTTTTTTTTAGATAATGCATGCTTTGTATTAATAGGTAGGTGCAATTTCAAAAATTTCTTTCCCGTAAATTAACATATTTTGTGTTACATAGGAAAAAGCCTGGAAATCTTTGATTGTCTCAAATATAATCATTGTTTTGACTAATAAGTCAGCTTTGCAATAGTAAAAAGGCAAATCACCAAATGTAACTATGTGGTTTACACATTTCTTTGCATTTTTAAAGGATATATGCTGGGTTTTGTTAAATGAGAGAGCCAGTAATCACGTAGAGATTTTTCTAATGGGTGGGGAGGCTACTTTTTCAACACTGGTACAGGTTCTAATTGGCGCGCGACTGTTTATAACAATAATGATGACGATCACACACTGTATTTGAATAAACGCTGAGACGTTACAAAGTTTGTCCACTCCTGCCATGTCCTGGGTCCTCAGGACAGCCCTGTGAGGAAGGCAGCACAAAGGCCGTCACCCCACTGTGCAGACGGGACATCAGAGCAGCGATGCTACAAACAGTTACAAGCTTCTGCTATGAGACAGGCCCTGGCCTGGGTGCTCAGAGCTGAATTAGACGGAGCGTCTCTGCTCCTCAGGGCTTATGGGAGGTCGCGGGCGGGTGGATGGAGCAGGGCCGGGCCTCTCACCGAGTGCATTTTCAACTCTACCACTGGATTCCTCTCAAATCTGCAGCTCTGTTAAAGTCAGTGATGGAATTTCCTTTCGGAAGAGACACCTTCCTGTCTAGAGGCCTTCCCCGCCCGTCCTCCCTGTCCAAGAAAACCACTAGCGTGTTACAATCCTCCAAATATGAAATGCCTCTATGCGCCTCTCTGCCTTTGCGTAACTGTCCCTTCTGCCCACAGACCGTGTGCGCCTCGCTGTGCCATTAGGACCTAGCTCAGAGCACACCGCTCCCTTCTCTGTATCACTTCTACATCTCGTACACAATTCCACTGCTGAACCTGTCACCCTAAGTTGTGTCTGTCTCAATCCCCTACTGGATCCGTGAGCATCTTGAAAGTGGGGGCTGTCTTCCCTGACTTTCTAGATGCTCCGCACTTAGTCCAGAGTCTGGCACATGGCAGACGTTCAACAACTATTTCTTAAACACACAAATAATATTAAGCGTTTAATGAGCGCCTAGAATGTGATGACTTCTAGGCACTCTCTAAGATGACCTCTAACCCTTACAATGACCCTAAGGCAAAGGCATTATTTTCCTCATTTTACAGATTAGGAATCTGAGGCTCAGAGAAATTGAGATTTGCCCAAGATCAGATGAATTTCCCTCAAGGTAGTCGCTCCTGCAAAGTTTGATAAAGGATGCGGTGAACTCTGACCGCCATGCTCATTCTCCACTCACCCGCGCTGCCCCAGGCAGAGGCCAAGTGAAGGCGGTTTGGGCTTAGAAGTCGCCCAATGACTTACCATCTACACCTCCCTTTGTGTTTGCTTTATTGTAAGAGCACTTCCCACAGCAGGGATCTGAATGACAAGACGTTAGGCGCCTTGCTCTTAGTAATCTTGACCTAGAGTTTCATTTTTTAAAATCAGGCTGGTTGCTTCTGAAAATGGTCAAAGACCAAATCTTACCGAGACTAATTATTTCTCTAAAATGTACAGAACTATCCGCTGGTGAACAGAAGACCAGGAGGCAGAGTTAAATTACATAGTCCGTCACTGTCCCTGGCGCAGTCATCTCTGCCACTCTGTCAGTGTAAGAATTTACAGCAGATATTATCTCTTTGAAGGGGTTCAAGTCCTAGAAAATACAAGCTAAATTTTAAACAGAATTTTAATTTTAATGAAAGCTTCAGGGAATGCTGTTTATGTTGCTTATCTTTCATACCTGGTGATTAAGTTAATTTATGCTTAATGGAAAAGGATATTTCTAATCCCCAGACAGGCTCAACATCTGTCTAGGACTGAGTTTTTGGAAGCCTTCAGCTGCTTGTGATGGATGCAATGGAACCAGGACGCGGCTGCACTGACACCTGAAGGCTACGTGTACGGAGGACCAGGGACATCCTGTCTCTGCCCAGTGCCTGTGTTGAAACCAAATCAAAGTCCCAGGCATTTCATTCTGTCAGCCCTAAAAATCCTGCCTCCTGCTCTTTCCTGGTATCCCCTGGTCAGGGCCGGGAGAGGAAGCCAGGCCGTAGGGCTATGGATCTAGCGTCACACTTAGAGAAGACTCGCAGCTCTTGAGCCCCTGTGACGCCCACAGACCAGGGCTCTGCTTGATGTCCCATATCCACGGCCTCATTTAACTCTCACACTCACTCTCATGAGCAATTATCATCCCCGCTTTACAAGGGGGAAACCAAGGCTCAAAAATGTAAAATAGCTTACCCAGGTGACACAGCTCGGAAGTAATGAAGCAAGTATTTAACACTAAGACAGTCTGCTGTTGCTTTTTCCCCATAGCGTAGGCAGGAGTCGACCAGCCCTTGGGTCAAACTAACTTGCCATCTGTTTTTGTAAATAAAGTTTTATTGGAACGCAGGCACGACTATTTGCTGATGGACTATATACAGCCAATTTCACATAGCAACAGCAGAATGGAGCAGATGAGACAGAGACAGCGTGGCTGGCAGAGCCTAAGATATTTCCTACCAGGCCTTTTACAGGAAAAGTTTGCCAGCCCCAGGTACAGGGCCTACACCAGCCCAAGGACATTACCTGAGCACCTATTACCTACCAGGCCTGAGTTGGACCATGGCATGGAATTAAAGTAAAAGACACAGTCCCCAGTTTCAAGGAATTTAATATCTAGAGGCAGGGCCTTAGAATAAAATGGTTAAGTCCAGATGTTTACTATCTCTGTTGCCTGCCCGGTAACAGAGCCAGAGTCCTGCTCTGCTCTCGCCCTCCATAGCAGATCACTCGGGCCCTCCTGGGAGTTGCCCATGAAGAGCATCAGGAGTACCCACCGACCAGTGCCAGCCTTCGTCATCATGCAACACGCTCCTGTCCTTGTCCTCCTGCACAGACTCCCAAATGGCCCATTCCCACCGCCCACCAAGCTTCTTGGAGAAGCCTCACCTCTGAGCTAGGCTGTCTTGCGAACCCCACGCCATGGCCAGAGGGTCGCTCTTCCTGCTTCCTAGGGTTCCAGACCGCAAATGGAGCACGATTCATTCCATGGAGCAATGGGGAGGGCACTGCGGCTGGGAGCCTGGGCCCCTTGCAGTTCCCGGGGTCCCACTTGTACCAAGTGTCTCGCAGGTCCTCTTGCCCAGATTCACCCATTTCTGCCTCTAATCCCTTCTCAACAGGAGCTCAAAACCAGTACCAGGGACCCCGGACAGGAACACATGCCATTTCATCTCTGTTCTCTCCCCACCAGGTGCTCTTCCAGTGACCAAAGCCTTTCTCCTTGTTACAGAATAGACAGTACTGGGGGTGGGGGGGTGGGAGGGGCAGGCTGGTCAGTGATTCTGCACCAGCAACCCCTGGACATGAGATTAGGTTCACCCACCATAGTGAAAGAAAGAAAAGTACATAAAGGCATGTGTGTGAGCAAACACATGCCATGCGTGAATGTGGGTAGGGCCATTCTTTTATGAAATGCTGACAGTACTCAGTGAAACCACATGCAGTTGCAGATATTAGGCTATTTTGACTTATAAAAATGCCATTTTCACATACATTGAGCCTAATAATTTGCACTTGATTTTAAAAAATATCCTTACATGGAAAAATAAAATGTTGGCTATTTTCTTTATGTTATCTTCACAATTTGTTTTTGGTATGGTTTTTTTTTTTTTTTTTTTTAACATTTATTGGCTTATAAAGTCTGAAAGTCTAAAAATTACTTATCTTATACAAGCAGCAGCTGGCCTCAAAACACCCTCATAAACTTAGGCAGTGTCTATCAGAATTTAAAATTACCTATTCCTTGACCCAGCTATTTTATTTCTAAGAGTCTGTCCTGCAGATACATTGGCCTGTGGAGACAAAGACACACACACACACACACACACACACACACACACGGCGAGGGGGTTCCTGGCAACACTGTTTGAAATGTGGGAAAGTGGGAAGAACTTAAGTCCCTACTATCAAGGGATTGGTTATAAAAATTATGGTAAGGCCCCAAACTGGAATGGCACATGCTGGCCACAGAAATGACAATGTCCACATCTGGATCTATGGACAGGGACAGCTGTCCTTACTGCGCTGACAGACACATAATATAGTACATAGTATGATCCCATTTTTATAAAAATTAATACAACAAAACAAATTCGCCCCTCTTGGCAGGTTTCAATATCACACAAGAAGGTTTGGAAGGATGAAAACAAATTGCTTTTTTTTTTTTTTTTTTTGAGACAGAGTCTCACTCTCTTGCCTGGGGCGAGTGCCGTGGCATCAGCCTAGCTCACAGCAACCTCAAACTCCTGGGCTCGAGCAATCCTACTGTCTCAGCCTCCCGAGTAGCTGGGACTACAGGCATGCGCCACCATGCCCGCTTAATTTTTTCTATATATATTTTTAGCTGTCCAATTGATTTCTTTCTATTTTTGGTAGAGACGGGGTCTCGCTCTTGCTCAGGCTGGTCTCGAACTCCTGAGCTCAGAACGATCCGCCCGTCTCGGCCTCCCAGAGTGCTAGGATTACAGGCGTGAGCCACCGCGCCGGCCGAAAACAAATTGTTTACAGTGGTTGTCATGGGGGGGTGGGGTTGAGGGGCAGCCTGAGAGGGAAGATCTGCCTTTCAATTTACAGACTTTATAAATTGTTTGAATTATTTACAAGGAAGATGTATTACTACTTCTACAATTTTTAAAACAAAGCAATAAAGAAAAAAAAGGCTTGATGTACAGTGGCTATTTGTGCAAAGTAGAATGAAAGAGAATATAGAAAAAGGAAAAATTCATTTTGACCGAGTTCAGGGGAGGCTTTCAGAGGAAGCGCTTTCTGAGCTGACTCTTAAAAGATGATCAGAAAGAAGGATAGAGCCGGGTGCTGTGGTGCACGCCTGTATGTAGACCCAGCTACCCAGGAGTCTAATTCGGGAGGACTGCTTGAGCCCAAGAGTTCAAGGCTACAGTGCGTTATGATTGTGCCTGTGCATAGCCACTGCCCTCCAGCCTGGGCAACATAGCCAGACCCTGTCTCAAAAAAAAAAAAGAAAGACGAATGCAGCAATGGCACCCAGCTAGAAAAACTCATGAGCTTATATGAGGATGGCTAACCACGTTAGAGCTTGATTTGTAGCTGATGACAGTCAGACGGTTGAAAAAATTCTAATGAAACTTAATCTTCAGTTAAATTCTTACTGCTTTACTCAGACAAACCTAATTTCTCTCCAGGTAAATGTCTCTTACTTGGAACCCAGGCAGACTTATTCGAGCGTTGGGAAGCTGTTGCGGACATGATTGATGGCCCACCCCAGACTCCTCCCCTTTTCCTAACAGAACTTAAATTCTGTCTAGGTAGTCACACTCTTCCTCAAGGTCACATACTTTAGGAAAGGCTGACCCCAGCCCAGGGCCCAGCCTCACGGGTGTGTTCTGATTGGCCTAAGCCAGCGTGGTGAGCCCATTCCCCTTGGCAATATTGGTAATATTGGTTAATGTTTAGGACTGTGACCCAATCCTGGCTAATGTGATGTGATGGTAAATCTACTAGGGTAGCTTTACTTGTTAAAGATACACTTTAAATGGTCCCCTTTCCTGGCTTGAGATGTTACTATTTTTGGATATGATACCTGAAACTGCTGCAGCCATCCTGAGACTATGACGGGACCAAGCCTGAGGACAAAGCCACCATGCTGAGGATGGAAGAATAAAGGGCTAGAAGGAATCTAGGTGCTTAACGATGTCATCAAGCTGCTAAATTAACCAACTTTAGGATTACTTCAGCTTTTGACATCTTTTTATGGAAGATAATACTTTTTCTTATTATTAATACCTAATTAAGTTGGATTGTCAGTTACCTAAAGCCAAAACATTCCAACTATTTCAGAAACATCCTTCCCAGTGACAAGACTCAATCACATATTTATTCAAACAAATATTTTCCATTGCATGCCAGAAGTCAACTTTAACCTCAGTAAATATACCTGCTTTTAAAATCCACTAGAATTGATGGTTGCGTAGCACTGTGGATGCACTTAATGACACCAGAGTATATGCTTTAAAACCATGAAAATGGCAAATTTTATGTTACATATTAATATATTTTATTACAATAAAAAAAGAAGAGGAGAGAGAGAAAAGCAACTGTGGTACCCGGTGAAGTGAACATAAATTAGGGGTAGAATGAGTATAACCTCTAACTCTTAAATTTAAATTTCTTATTGCTCTATAGAAAATAAATTGCACTTAAAAATCAACTAGAATTAAGTCCATATAATAGAATAATACGGAGTCATTAAAAAGACAAGTATACATGTCCACTTTGGGGCATGGTAGAGTAACATGACACTCCTGCCTTAAATAACTATAAAACTAGGCAAGTCTTTTGAGGAAAGCGTTTTTAAGCATTGGACAGCAGGCAGCAGGCTGTGATCCTTGCAAAAAGGGAAACGTGGGGTGAGCCTTAGTTTACCTGGCTTTGAGCCTGTAGGCTCTGTATAGACCACAGGCCAGGGACGTGGAGAGCATGAGACTCGCTGAGCTGCTGAGGCAGAGATCGCGTGGGTGGGTGCCGGGGTGTCTGGAATTCGTGAAGCAGGTTGCTGGAGACAAGTGAGTCTGTGTGCAGTGGGGAGACGCCTCATATCCTAGCAGGCCATGCATGTGCGGGGTGAGAACTCATGAGGCCTGACAGAGAGAAGGTGCTACAGGGCCAAGCACTGACAGCAGACACCGGAAGTCACAGAGCAATGGGAAATATTAGAGTGATGGTGGGGACATCTCTGTGCCACTGGAACATGCGCTCCACAAGGGTAGCAATTGCCATCTGTTGTCATGCCTGATGCACCCCCAGATTCCAAAATAATGCCATGCACATAGCAGATGTTTAATACTTATTTGTTGAATGAATGAATGAATGAATGGTGTCACCCAAGCTGGCATTAGGGACAATGTAGGGACTGTCCCAGGATCTCAAATGTGGGAGGGAGTTGGTTCCAGAGGTTCCAAGGCCAAGCCACTTGGGAGTGGAAAGACACTGTCAGGGATAATTTTAAAATGTATTTATCCATTCATTTCATTTCATTTCTTCTATTACCCATCTCATTCCCTAAAAAGACATGAAATAATAGTCAAGTGCTAGAAATAACCCAAGCCATCAATCATATTATAGAATGTAGAAATAAACTGTGGCACAGTCACAAGATATAATTGCATACGACAATGAAAATAAATGAATGTCTGCTAAACCCAGCAACACAGATGAATATCACCAACGCAATGTTGAGCGTGAGAAGCCGGACACAAAACAACACTTCCTGTACACAGCATTAATATGTAAAGGTCAAAAACAGGCAAAAATAACACATGGCATTAGAGATCAGGGTGGTGGCTACCTGTAGAGAGCACTGAGGGGGTATGTGCGGGCTTTTGGGGTGCTGGTCATGTTCCATTTCTCGTCCTGGATTTGGCTACCCCAGTGTGTTCCTGCTATGACAACTCATTGAGCAGGACACATAAATTATGCACTTTTCTCTAGAACG
>RJWJ010005777.1:0-66248 GCA_004363605.1 Indri indri
ACTTTATTTCTAAAATAAGTAAAATAATCTACCCTACACATTTCACAGCTGTCCTATGCACTTTATATATGTGCTATGAAGAGTAAAATCAATAAACCTTTGAAAGAATTTGGAAAAATGTAGACTCTATAAATGCTAGTTATTAAATACCTTGCCATGTGGGACAAAAAAAAAAAACAGTAGTTCAATATAATGCAAGGGTGAATAAATGTGTTAAATATAAGGACAAGCAACATGTTGTAGAATTCAAAGAAGGATGAGATTAAGTCAGATGTAGAATTATTAACAAGTTCATACAATGACTAAACAAAAAAATTTTGTGGGGTGTTGAGCTTGGCATTCACTAATGGACAAAATCTCAACTGCCACCTTTGTGCACAAAGAGTCTGTTAAGATCATCCACATATTCTAATTAATTGCTATTAATCCTAAGAGTTCTGAGGTATCCTATCTCTCTTCCTTGCCTCTTCTCAGGGTATAGAGAAGGGAGGATGTTCTTTATTTTCCTTTAATATTTTAGGACATAAATGGTTTCTTTAAGAAGGGATAATGACTTTGGGCTTCTCCAAAAATTGTGAGCCTTCATCCAAGTTTTTAATAAAATTATTAGTATATCAATTTTCGATATTTACTTAGTAAACATTTGGAGATCATATACTGTATGAAAGTTGCTGTTTTGGGCCCTGACTCTGTTCATTAGCCACTTAGAAGTTTTTACAATGTTCAGAGGCTCATCCAAATCTGGCTCACCTGATGCATCTGAATCTCCTTCATCTGAACATCAACCGAAGTATATTCTCCTTTATTGTATTATCAGCAAATATAATAAAATCCTTTAAAAATTAGGCTGGAGCGAGCCTTCTTGTCACATAAGTCATTAATAATGAAGTGCTGAATAAAGGAAGAGATGACTGAATAAATGGAAAAAGGAGGAAAATGCATCACCCACATACACATGATTTTGCTAAATTAAATGAAAAGGCAGTTATTAGTTGTAACTCTGATGATTTGTCTTATTTACATTACAATTTTCATTTGATGACATCAAAGAATAATGGGGAGTTGAACGTTTATTTGCTGTTTCTTTTAAATTTCAGACGTGCAAACAATGAAGGTCAACCAGACTATCCTGAAGGAATTCATTCTCGTTGGCTTTTCTATGTATCCACATGTACAGACATTGCTCTTTGTGGTCTTCTTTTGCCTCTACCTTCTCACCCTTGCAGGTAATCTGGCCATCATGGGTCTAACCTGGGTGGACAGGTCTCTCCACACCCCTATGTACTGCTTCCTTAGTGCTCTCTCCTTCTCCGAGACCTGCTACACGTTGGCTATTATCCCTAAGATGCTGGAAGATCTGCTAGCTAAGAACAGAAGCATTTCAGTCATAGGTTGTGGCTTACAGATGTGTTTCTTCTTGGGACTTGGTGGCACAAACTGTATCATCCTCACTTTGATGGGGTACGACCGCTTCTTGCCCATCTTTAACCCTCTAAGATATCCACTGATTATGACCAACATTGTGTGTGGACAACTTGTGGCCTCTGCTTGGGCTGGAGGCTTCTTTATTTCTCTAATAGAGACTGCACTGATATTCAGGGGCTCTTTCTGCAGACCCAACCTCATCAAACACTTCTTCTGCCATATGCGGGCAGTTGTCAGGCTGTCCTGTATAGACAGTGACCTCACAGAATTCATTGTGACAGTGATCTCAGTGTCAGGCTTGCTGGGTACCCTTCTGCTCATTATCCTGACTTACATTTTCATTCTTTCCACTGTCCTCAGGATCCCTTCAGCGGAGGGCAAGCAGAAGGCATTTTCCACCTGCACCTCCCACCTCACAGTGGTCATCATTCACTTTGGTTTCGCATCTATTGTTTATTTGAAGCCAGAAGCCTCAGGGGGAGATGACACACTCATAGCAGTTCCTTATACTGTCATCACCCCTTTACTCAGCCCAGTCATTTTCAGCCTCAGGAATAACGACATGAAGAATGCTTTTAGAAAGATGATGGGAAAGCTACTTGCCTTGCAAAAATAATCTTGCACTATTGCTACTGGTTTGAAGCATGGCTCAATGTCCCCAGAATTCAATGGGACATATATCCTGTGACCTCTGGAGAAGCCTATACCATTTGCCTTTATTCAGAGATTGGGATATGGGGAGCAAGTGACTGAGACTAGGACATGAGCCATCACAGGCATTTACTTAGCTCGCTAAAGAAGTTGTCCAACCCTTCCACTTTCCAGTATCAGAGGAAGAATGTCCTGCAGATGTGTGGATTCTGCCAATCAACTTCTGAGTGTCCTGCACCATTCATGAAGTGGGAAAAGAAAGAGAGTGAAAGGAAAAAACCCAGCATATGTAACTGCCGCGTGAAGAGTTGTTTTAAATAGCTTAAGAAATAAAAGTTGAGGAATTTTTCTAGGCAAGATTGGGAAACACTGGTGGCACTCCCAGTGATAAACCGTTTCTGATAAGAGATATACCCTGCAAGAACTACCCAGTGTCTATTAGTGCATATGTGGATACACACACATGTACACACATACATTTTTAAGTGCTCATGCCATAATGATTAATAACGCCCTGTTTATGACTGTGGCCTTCCAATGACTGTCAAATGCTAACTTCTGAGTATATAGGATATCTTGCAACATTTCACAAGAGTAAATAAAACATTACAGCCTACATTTTCTATGACTGAGGGAACCAAGGATGTGAAAAATATGTCCCTATTTTCTCTAAGGTGAAGACATTCAAAAGCAAATGTTAAACTATGTCATGATATTGAGAGATTTGACAAAGAAAACTGTTCAGGGATAATTTTGGCATGGCGTACAATGTGTAAAGGACAAAACCAGATGAACACAGCATCAATTCTTTATATCATGAGGAATCAAATAAGAAACACTCTGCAGTTTATATCACAGAAGAATAGTGAGTCATCTTAATGAAAAGCAGACATGCAAGCCTAGGGAATTTCCTGAATCTTTTTTTCAATTCTGCTGTTAGTCAACTCTGTGACTTCTTATGAAAGATATAAAATTTGTACTGGGATTTGGTGTATATAAAATTTATATAAAAAGTATTGCAATAATTTTGACCCCATTACTTATGGAACTGTTATGAAGATAAAGGAAATAACAGATAAACATTATTGTGCACATCAACTGATTAAGTTTAGCCCTGCCCATGACTCTTTCCTTCTTTGCGAATATGTTTGTGATACCTGTGCAGATGGAATGTAATCTCTGCTATCTGCAATCTCTGGTCATTGCTTCAGGGGCAAGGGTGTTTCTTTTACTTTGATTTCATTCCTGGCACTTTGTTATTCAATCTAGAGAAGCCGTAGTCTTAGAAATAAATATTAACAATTTTCCATCTCATGGTGGGTGCAGAGGATATACATGATGTCTAGACTCAAATCCTTGAATCAGGATTTAGATGAATTAACCTGCTTTTGTTTAATATGTGGATACATCTAGGAAGACTAATTACCACAATAAGAAAGATTATTGCCTCAATTCCATTCTTGCTTTTACTTTTATATATAAAAATCGAGAAAACTAATTCACATGTGACATTGACGTACTATAGCTCCAGAATGACAGTTGTTTCATTATAGTAATAACACTAAATTATTTGAATTTTTATTAGTTACGTGCCAAAAATATACAGTAATCTATCATCAAAATTATTTTTACTGAACTATTAGTGGACAACTTGATTAGCTCCTATGTCAACTGTTTTGAAAAAACAGATTAGAAGCCACTGAAGTGCTGAAGGATTTGCCACAGTTATTAGTCATTCACTTTCTGAGCACTGATGTTGGCGTTGGCACTAACTTAGCCTCCAGCGGCACTTCCAAGCTAGAAATAAGTAACTAGACAGAAGCTGAAAATACCCAAAAACTTGTGCACATACGGACACTTGCGTTATGACAAACATAGCATTGCAGAGTAGTGAGAAAACGGTAGAATTTCAATAGCTGGTGCTAGAAAAATAGGATATCCATATGGAAAAACAAAATTTGATATTTCTGAGTATCAAAAACTAAATTTGAGAAGCAAAACAATAAAACTTTTAAAGAGTGAAATAGTATGTCTTCACCAACGTGGGGAAAGAAGCATTGTTTAAATTGTACAGAAAACACTTAACTAAAAATGGAAAAGATTCAGTCCAAATTGAGAAATTTTATTCATCCATAAAGTATCAGTTAGGGAGTGGATAGGAAAGCCAAATAATAGTAACCAAGACAGGGAAACAAGCTAAATGTCCATCAATATATGAATGGATAAAGAAAATATGGCATATTCATACAACAGAATATTATTCAGACTTAAAGAGAAAGAAATCCTGCTATTTATGATAGTATGGCTGAACCTGGAGGATATTATGCTAATGAAATAGGCCAGACACAGAAGGACAAACACTACATGATTCTACTTAAGAATTTAAAACAGTGAAACTCATGGAAGCAGAGAGTAAAATGGTGGTTGCCAGGTGTGGGAGTAAAAGAAAAACAGGGAAATATTAGTCAAAGAGTAAAACAAAATTTCAGTTACACCAGATTAATAATTCCTAGAGATCTACTGTACAGCAGAGTGCCCACAGTTAACAATATTGTATTGTATGCTTAAAAATTTGCTAGGAGGGTCAATCTTACATACATTATGTGTTGTTATGAAAATAATAATAATAAAGAGGACAGGAGGAATATTGTGGAGATGATGGATATGTTTATGACATAGATTGTGGTGATGGGTTTTATCCATATACTTATTTCTAAACTCATCAAAGTTGTATACATTAAATATGTACAGTTTTTTTGCATGGCAATCTTACCTCATTTAAGTGGTTTAAGAAAAACTGTGAATATTAACAGACAGATAAACCATAAGGAGCAATGGAATGGAATAGAAAACTTAGAAATAGACTCACTTAAATATGGCCAATTCATTGCTGACAAAAGCGCAAAAGCAATTCAATGAAAGAAAGTTCACCTTTTCAACAAATGGTGTTGGCAAAATTGTACGTTCACAGGTTAAAAAAAAAAAAGGTAAACAGACACAGACCTTACACCTTGTACAAAAATTAACTTAAAATATATCATGGACTTAAGTGTAAATTGTAAAACTATAAAAGTTTTAAGAAAAATAGGAAATAATCGTTGTGTTCTAAGGTTAGGCAAAAAATCCTCAGACTTAACACCAAACGCATGACTCATTTTAAAAATTGCTAAATAGGACTTCAACATTAAAAAGTTTTGCTCTACTAAAAACAATGCAGACAGATGATGAAAAGAGAAGCTACAGACCAGGAGAAAATATTTTCTAACTACATATTCCACAAAAGACTAGAAAATAGAATACCTAAAGAAATATCAAGAATCAATTGTTTGTTTAATTAACAATTGGGCAAATGACATAAAAAGACTTTTTCCAAAGAGGATATACAAATGGCAAATAAACACATGACAAGATGTCTAAAATCACCAGACTATAAGGCAGTGCAAATTAAAACCACTAGGAGATATCACTTTAATATAAAAAATGTTGACATCACCAAATGCAGGCAAGGATTCAGAGAAACTGTATTTCTCATACACTGTTGGTAGGAATGTAAAACAGTCCATTCCCACTTTGGAAAACAGTTTAGTAGTCTTAAAAAAAAATACCTGCAATTACTATGAGGCCCGGCAATTGAACTTGTGGGAATTCGTCCCAGAGAACTAAAAATTTATGTTCTCACAAACACCTGTATATTAATGTTTATTGCAACTTTGTTTGTAATAGCCCAAAACTAGAAACCACCAAGATCTCCTTCAAAGAGGGAATGGTTAAAAAAACTATGGTATCATACCTTGAAATATTACTCAGCAATGAAAAGGGACAAACCATTGATACAGATGTAACAATCCAAATGGACCTCTACACAATTATGGTGATTTAAAAAAAGCCAATCACTAAAGGTACATACTGTATGATTCCATTTATTTATTTTTATATATGTAAATTTCCATATATATATATATATATCCTTCAAATTAAGCAATTATAGAAATTGAGAATAGATTAGTGGTTGCCAAGGGTTAAGAAAGGGGTGTGGTGAGAGAGAAGTAAATGTGTCTATAAAAAAGCAAAAGGATGGATCTGTGTGGTGATGAAAATGTTCTATTCCTTGATTGCAATAATGTCAGTATGCTGGCTGTGACAGTATACTATAGTTTTGCAAGATGTTCCCATTGAGAAAAGTTAGGTAAAGGATACGTGAGATCTTTTTGTATTATTTCTTATAATTGCATATGAATCTACACTCATCTCAAAATAAAGTTGGAATCAACATGACTTGAATTTAATTTGTCTTTGCCGCATACCAGGTATGTGATTCTGTGAAAATCACTTACTGTCTCTAAGCCTCTTAAGAACAGTGTCTCTCTTTCTGCTTTCCTGATGCTTGGGCCACAGAAAATCAGTATAGTACCTTGGACCTACCAACGGAAGCCTTATATTGACTGTGGCAGGACCAACCACCCACGTGTGGCTTTTACAACCTCGTGAAGCCAAGCTTCCTTATAAGCCCTGCCGACTGTGAGCTGCTCACCACTGTATGCTTAGATGAGAGAGAAATAAAATTTTTGTCTTATTTAAGCCACTGTATTTCAGGGGTCTTGGTAGTTAAGACTGTAGCTACATTGTATTGCTAAGATAATTAAATGAGATTTTCATAAAGTTCTTAGCAAGGTGTCCAGTACATACTCTCTAATAATTGTTCGGTAAATGGCAATTGTGCATTTTTCCCATAGAAAAAAGCATAAAAGCAGTTCCTTCTGTTTTATTTCACTACTTTGTCTTGTTTCCTCATCACCCTCACCTTCCTAAAGCTATCTGGCCGCTTGACTTCTAGAACACTGTACTCTTGTGATTCCTTTCTTGGTCAACTTTTGATCCTTTTCCTTCTTTGGTCTGCCAAAATCCATCTCTCAAGCATTTGCATTCATCTTTGTTTCATTTTTTTTCCTGGACCCTGTTCCTCTAGTTAAATCTATCAAATGTGATTCAATCATCTTTATTAATTTTGACTCACAAGCTTATAATATGAGGAAATACCTAAGATACAGGCCAAAATTTCTGTTAATAATTTATTGCTTCATATGTCTTCCTTTTCCTTGAGCTCAGTATGTCAAAACTGGATTCACCATTGGCGTTTTCATGTTGTTCCTCCTTCTGTGTTTTCCGAGAATTACCATCTCCTCATCATTTTGAGCTAAAAATCTCAGAGATATTAATAGCTGCTAATTCTTCAACTCCTTAAAGTGTAATTTAATCTTTTGCAAAGTACTTATTTGTAAACCTATTAGTCTGCAGTAACAACAAACGTTCATCACTGCATAGAGGACAGACCAATCACTTCTACTGCAGTGCACTCCCTCCCCAATCTTGCATCCTAGACTGGTCATCTGGGCTCTGATTGAATAGGAGATTAGCACATACCCCAGGGGGTCACCTACTTCATCTGTGACAGCTCCAGGAGACCAAGAAGCAAAGAAGCAACTGTGCATGAATGGCGGTCAGGAAAACCAGAGTTGCAAGAGAAAGAAAACCCCATCATTTTCAGAAATGGACTCAGATCTGAGGCAGGAATCAGCAGTTATTCCTCTGCTTATCTTCATTCCAATTATTCTCTGTGTACCCACCTGGCCCAGTGTTATTTACCAAAAGATGTAAAAAGGGGTGAGCAGGAAAAGACACTTCCCTCTTGGAGCATGCACACTTACAGAAGGGAGATAAGGCATTTCCCCCTTACACATAAACACAGATAAATGATAAGGTGCAAAGGTGGAAATAGTTTGACAAATAAACATTTTCTCAAAAAATATTATTCAAAAGAGCATATCAGAATTCATTTGTCCATAACTCTCTTATTATTTTATTTCCTCACTAGAATTTTAGTCTTGAATTATCACTATATCTGTTTGCCCCAACAGCCCCTTTGAAAATAGGGTTTTTAGCAGCACTACATGGATAGTACTCAGGCAATGAACCTGAGGACTGTTTTCTACTTCACTGCAGGTCTGTGTACCTCTAGGCCTTGCTCTTTCATTGTATCACCTATGCCCTAGAATGCATGGCCCCGAGGTGATTTAGACACAGTCTTGTTGGGGAGAGGTAGGTCACCATGACAATATGTCCTAAGAGGCTATGTCCCCAATGAGGACTTGATAAGGGCTGGCTACTGCTGCCCCTGTTTGCTTCAGGGCCCCGTCCGCCAAACCTCCCTCCTGTCATGCCACAAATGACCCAGAGACCAGCATGAGGGATCAGCTTTAGTGAAGAGTGCCTAGGGCAGACCATGCCTGCCCAGAAGCAACAGGTAACCAGCCTATTGACGAATATTCAAAGACAGGGTATATGAATGAATATGGAGGACAGGCAAGGGAAGAACTAGCTGAACGTCTATGAGAAAATTTGTCCTTATTCATCTTTGACACCCTCAGATCCTTCATCTATTCCTCATGATTTTCAGACCCCTCGTAATCCTGAAAACTTCTTAAATCTCTCCAGACAGATGTACATGCTATTTTAATCTTATAGCCTCATGTTTATGATTATGGATATGGCGCCTGAGAAGTGAATTTGAAAGGTTCAAAAGTGTAAGAGACATTTTTAAGTGACTGTGGAGTAAAATGCTGGAGATCTGTAAGATGTTGGATAGAGTGGGAAATTCTGTATGGGAAGGGGGAATTCCAAAAGTAGAAGACAATTAAGATAAGGGAGGCAGGGGTCAATTTTGTTATGTTTAGGGGATAGCATTCCCCTTGCCCTAAGATCAGACCCAAAGACATACCTGCCATATTAATTCCATATCAATACATCTCAAATTCAAATGGAATTTTTAAAAAAAAGCCCTATTGATTGAATTTTACTGCCAGGTACAGAGAAGCCAAACAAACAAAAACCCTTATTTTATGTAAATGAGTCCATCTGGCTATACCCATGGACGTCTTCTTATTTCCATGCAGAACGTACAGGATAGAGGTTAAGTTTGCTGCCATACCTCCATAGCCAGATTATCTGTGTTTATCCCAGCTCCACAATTTCCTAGATGTGTGATCTTGAGAAAATATCACTCATCTTTCTGAGTCATTTATAAATAGAGATAAAGTGCTTAAACTCTTTGGGCTGTTGTGAGGATTAAGTTAGTACATGAAAAGTAGTCAGTGACTTGCATATAGTAATCCATCTTATTATTATGTCTTCTCTACATGCCATGTGGACACAGACTAATCCAGTAATTATAACTCCAGAGAGTCCTCACTTGTTAATTCACCAAATTCTTTGCTAAATGCATTGAGATTCTTCAATTAGTCATGATCAAGTGAGGAATTCAAGGAAAATAAGGCAATACAAAATAAACCTAGCTTTCTCTGAAAGTGGGATATGCCTATGTACAGAGCTCTTTGCAGTGTGTCTCTGGATGCAGGATTGTGTTGTTTCCCAAGGAGGATCAATGGAGTCCAGGCAATGTGCTGTTGAGACTTTATTTATGTAACATTTGGGAGGTGGCAGGTAGACCAGAGTCCAGGCAAGTATGCTAGTGTAAACTGCCAACTTGAATGATCCCAGTAATGCCTACATGGTTTCAGGCCCACGGACATATGTATGGAATTGCCACTGTGTTTTAAAATGATAAATTGTTTCATAATATGGGCACATAATCCTCTGATAATTTTCTCTTTGCTGGTCACATAGTCCAATGAAGTAGGAATGACAGATACCATCACCAGTAGCAGCAGCACTCACTATTTGATAGATAAGAACACAAGTTCAGCTTTCCACCACTGAAACAGAAAAGGAGCATTAAGTCCCCAAGTTCCTAGATTATTACCTTATTTATTTCTTAACTAATTTGATAAATATTTATTGGTAACATATCATATCCAAAGCTCTGAACCTAACTAGGATAGAGAAATGAGTGAGAGCTTCTGCTACAGAGGGAGAAAAATCCAGGCAAATAAACAACTACCCATAGATGTGTAAGTAGGGTCATAATCACAATAGCAAATGTGAGAGACCTTTTGGACAAAATCCTCACAGAGACACTGGTGTTTCTTATGTTTATTCATGTGAAAAGGCCAGATGAAGTCTGATGTGAGTGGCAGGTTAAATAAGAATAACAGGTAATAAGAAGGGAGGAGGATGGTGAGAGGGGGTGTTCCAGGGCATGTAAAAGATAAATTGTACAATATTGTAGATATAATTTGATCCTGAGAAGATCTATGGGTAAAGAGCTGCTCTTGGTTCTGAGAGGAAATGAGATGGGAGAAAAATCCTCAAGATTATTCCCATTAATTATCATTTGAAACTTAAGTTGCCAAAAGAGAGATATCATGTGTGAATGTTAAAATTTCAGGCTCGTCTGTTGGCACTGATGGTAGAATGCTCCCCTGATATAAAAATCTTGTAAAGCTGATAGAGGCCGAAGGTGGGTCCCAGACTGATGAGGGAGAAAAAGATATAGCCCAGAAGTTAGTGTGAACAGGAAAAAAAGGATAAATAAAGCAAGAGTCCAATGCACACAGAGCACTGATTCTCAGAGCTGTAGGAGGCATCTTGGTGCGGTGATTCAGAAGTAGTTTATGGAGCAGGACCTTTTCAAAAAGGGAGGGCAGACTTGGAGCAGGATGTATCAAGAGGGAAGAAACAATATCTGACAGATATTAAGGCCCAAAGTTGCCTCAGCTGGAGAAAATAATGCTTGGCAATAGTAGGCCAGTCTGAATAGCAAGCAGGATTCTGGTTTCAACAACTGAGCTGGAAACCTATGAAGATGACGATGTAAAGTGTTACTGAGGAGTAGGGAGGAGTTAGGATTATGGGAACCTCTCCATGTAAGGCGCTCGATTTACAGGCTTGCCTTTGAATCAGCAGACAATTTAAGCCCAGGGGTGCTGCCGAGCAAAACTGGCTTCAAACAAACTTGGGAACGGTGTGTTTCCGAGGCTGCCTCCCACCCTCTACCTCATTTTCCAACAACCACTCCCCTGTCCCTCAGGACTGACCGTGGCCAATTTCAGCCAAATTTCATGCAGTGCTGTAACTAGGAAAGCCCCCCAGTTTGTATTGAGTTTAATTATCTGTATTTTCAAAATCTGTATCTGAATAAATTATTCAAGATTATACAAATCAAGACTGAAATCAAGACTCATGCCATTAATATGTATTGGGTGCCTACTATGTTCTAGCTACTGCTCTGTTTACTGAGAATACAGGGATGAAGACAAGTTTCTTTTCAGACTTTCTGTCATTGCTCAGTCTGAACTCAGCATCTGAATTCCCTCACCTTGGCTCTTGGGAGTTTCCAGCCATCATTTCTGAGTTTTCCCCATCCTCTGCTATTACCTACCCACAAGGCATGTTGTACTCCCTTCCTACCCGTTTCTAACCCTACCATCCTACCTCCTCTCCAAACTGTGGCTCAGAAAATTATCTGCCACATTGTCACTGTTTCCAAACTGGAGATTATGGGTATTTGAGAGTACAAAAAAATGTACCAAGGTCCGGGAAGGGATAGTTGCAAAGATCAGATTCCCCGATTTCAACTCCCTGTAAATTATACTTAAAGTTTATCTCCTTGAGAAAGTGTTTCTTTTCCTTTCTCACTTCTCTTTTCAAAACCATTCCTCTCTCCTCACAAGGAAAGGCATAACTGAATTTTGCTGTATGGAAGTGCCGCCGGAGGCTAAGTTAGTGCCAACGCCAACATCAGTGCTCAGAAAGTGAATGACTAATAACTGTGTAGCAAATCCTTCAGCACTTCAGTGTCTTCTAATCTGTTTTTTCAAAACAGTTGACATAGGAGCTAATCAAGTTGTCCACTAATAGTTCAGTAAAAATAATTTTGATGATAGATTACTGTATATTTTTGGTACGTAACTAATAAAAATTCAAATAATTTAGTGTTATTACTATAATGAAACAGCTATCATTCTGGAGCTATAGTACGTCAGTGTCACATGTGAATTAGTTTTCTCAATTTTTATATATAAAAGTAAAAGTAAGAATGGAATTGAGGCAATAATCTTTCTTATTGTGGTAATTAGTCTTCCTAGAGGTACACAGGCATTGATGAAAAGTGCAACCCACATGATTATAAGATAGTTTTCCAATCAATTTTTAAAATTTCGTCCAACATATTTTTCAAAAAATTTTACATATTTATATTGCTTTGGTTAAATGTATGCTAATTATATAATATCTAAAGGAAATCTTTTATAAAGCATTGATAGCCTCAAGAGTACAGAAAACAAAAACCACATAGATAGATATAGAGGAAATCCATAAAAAACTTACAATTATAAAAATATATTACAATAGCATGCATTGTGAGCTTGGTAAGATAAATGATGTAAAATTTTCATTTTTTTAAAGACACTCATTTATGTAATTTTTAAACAAGTATTAGTGGATATCATTATCATAGCACTGATATTTAAATTCCATTGAATATATTAAGAAATAACATAACAGTTTCATTTAAAAGGTCAGTCCTTACACTGCAGTGAAAATTAGAGTCCCTGAAACTATTTAAATCTTTGATAAAAAATAGATATCAAGTTAAAAGTATGCAAGCTGGTATATTGTCTTTTAAGTTTCTTTTTTTAAAAATGTGAAGGTAAGTATGTAGGTCCCACCACAAATGAAAACTCTTGATAGCATCTAACGTGTGACCCAATCTAACGTGTCAGATTTGTGATTTCACCGGAGGGCTTCTGGAGACGCCAGTCCCTGGCAATACTGATATGAGAATGGAAAGACAGACTACTTGGAGGTAACTGCGCTTTCCATTCCGCCACCTTGCCAACTGCATCAGCCTCCTGTGGCTGCTGTAACAAATCGCCACAAATTTGGTGGCTTAAAACAACAGAGATTTATTCTCTCACAGTTCTGGGGGATCGGAAGTCTGAAATCAGTATCGTTTGGCAGAATTCAAGGTGTTGGCAAGGCTGCACTCTCTCTGGAGGATCTCGGGGCGAATTGCTTCCTTGCTTCTTTCAACTTAGGGAGGCTGCCAGCATTCTTTATCTTGTGACCACATCTCTCCAGTCTTCAAGGCTAACATCTCCACACATCTCTCTCCGCTGCATTTTCACACTGCCTTCTCCTCTGTCTCTGTCGAATGCGGACCCTTGTGATTGCATTTAAGGCCCACCCAGATGATCCAGGACAATTCTCCTCGTCTCAAAATCCTAAATTTAATTACATCTGCAACATCTTTGCCATATGATGTAACATTTACAGGTTTACAGGTTTAGTGCATACACAACTTTGGGGGCCATTTCTCAACCTACCATATCAGCTCTATAAATGAGACAGCCTACCTCTAGCACAAAAAATACACTCAAAAATACTTGTAAAGAGAATGGAAAAATCACTATTTTCTAGAGCAGGCGTCCCTCTTTTCCGCCATCCATCATCTCCAATCGGAAATGAACACTTTTCAAACCAATCTTCTTCCTGCCACGCTGCTTTGCATTATAGCTCAAGCAATCTTTTGAGCTACTGTAATACTTCCTCTTAATCCAATTTCCCTTGAGAGATAAGTCCTTAGACTCCAGCTTGCTGTCACTCCTTTCTTTATTCATTCATTCAAAAAATATTGAGTAAAGGTGCTAGGGAGCTTGGAAGTTTGTAGCGAAGTGAGGGATGAGCATGTGCTGGATAAGAAAATAAGAATCTAAATACTAAGGTGGTTCTGAAATGACTCGGTAAGTGTTTATAAAATAGCCACTGTGGTTAAGGTTGCTAAGTTACTGAATACAATGCTCAATCAAGTCTGAGAACTTTTACTTTTGAGGTGGGAGATGAAGCAACAAGGTGAAGGGAAAAAATGATGTCATAATAATTGAGAATATATGGCCATGCCTCTTCAGAGGTTATAATCTGTGAAGGATTTTAGTGGTTTGGTCCACCCATATTTCTTTTTTTTTTATTATTTCAGGGTATTATGAGGGTACAAACATTATGGTTACATGGTCCACCCGTCTTTCAATCTCTTGTTCTTCCTGTGATTTTTTTCAGGCACCTAAGTGGACAGAGACTATGAGCAATTTGAGCAGAGGCCACGTGGAGGAGTTCGTCTTAGTGGGCTTCCCCGCCTCTCCACTCTGCCAGCTGCTTCTCTTTGCCTTCTTTCTTGCGATTTATCTGCTGACATTGTTGGAGAATGCACTCATCATCCTCACGACCTGGCTCACTACAAGCCTTCATCGCCCCATGTACTTTTTTCTTGGCCATCTCTCCTTCCTGGAGCTATGGTACATTAATGTCACCCTTCCCCGGCTCTTGGGCGCTTTTCTTACCCAGGACGGTAGAGTGTCCTATGTAGGATGCATGACCCAACTTTACTTCTTCATTGCCTTAGCTTGCACAGAATGTGTGCTGTTGGCAGTCATGGCCTATGACCGCTACCTGGCCATCTGTGAACCCCTCCGTTACCCAAGTCTCATGCCTCCCAGTCTGACCACTCGCCTTGCTGCTGCCTGTTGGGGCAGTGGCTTCTTCAGCTCCATGATGAAGCTTCTTTTCATTTCCCGACTGTCCTACTGTGGACCCAACATCATCAACCACTTTTTCTGTGATATCTCCCCACTACTCAACCTCACCTGCTCTGACAAGGAGCAAGCAGAGCTAGTAGACTTCCTCTTGGCCTTGGTGATGATTCTGCTCCCTCTATTGGCTGTGGTTTCATCATATGCTGCCATCCTTGCAGCCATTCTAAAGATCCCCACTGCCCAAGGACGCCGCAAAGCCTTCTCTACTTGTGCTTCTCACCTGGCAGTGGTTGTTATCTATTATTCCTCCACTCTCTTTACTTATGCACGTCCCCGGGCCATGTACACCTTCAACCACAACAAGATCATCTCTGTGCTTTACACTATTATTGTACCATTCCTCAACCCAGCCATCTACTGCTTGAGGAACAAGGAGGTGAAGTATGCCTTCAGGAAGACAGTGCTGGGCAGATGCCACTATCATAGGGATGTTCCAGACTGATGTACCACAGGTCCTGGCAGGGAATGTTGTGCTTACTATCCTGTTTCCCTAAGTTAATTTGATAACAGGTGCGGCCTTTGATAGTTTGTGAGTTTGATTGTTTGGTGGACCTTCTGGCATATAATACAGCTCACAATAAGCATGCAATAAATAGCAATTTCCCTCGTTATTGTCATTTTTTCATTATCAGTATCATTACATGCTTTCTAATAGATGTGCTGCTCTATTAACCACGCATCAAACTCACTCTTATTCAAACTGAGGTTGGAGAATTGGCTTTCTCTGAGGCGTATGTGGAAAGCAAAGCTCCAAGCATCTTTGTAACTATGTGGAGAAGGTAACAAGCTGATTATAAGGTTTATCATTCCCAATTATATGATATAAAATTGTGCCAAGATATCACTGAATGACTCAGTGAAGGTCCTCCTTTTAAAAATGATCAAAACATATAATAACTCTGTGTTAAAATATCAAACATAGAACATTTTTCTCCTCTTAGCCATTTTGGCCATCATTTTCACATGTGAAACTCATTTTCTAGATATTTGCCTACATCCTAAAAGGGAAGAGATAGAAAATGCCAACTGATACAAATGCTGCTTGTATGACTCTGGTCATGTCACATTTTTTTCCCATTGGCAGATCATAGAGCTCTTAATTTATTCTTCTTCTACTGTGAGAGATCCGCCTAGTGCATTAATTGGTGTCTATAGTTTACTAACTACTTCTTTCAGAGAAACCACAAGGATCTATTCCTTCATACCTGTTAGAATGGCTATTAACAAAAAGACAAAAAAATGAAAGTGTTATTGAGGATGTAGAGAAAAGGGAACTCTTGTACATTGTTGGTAGAAATGTAAATAATACATCCATTATGGAAAACAACATGGAACAGAAAAACTAAAAATAGAACTACCATGTAATCCAGCAATCTCACTACTTGGTATCTATCCAAGAAAACATAAAATCATATATTGAGGAGACATCTGCACTCCCATGTTTATTGCAGCACTATTTACAATAACCAAGATATGGAAGCAACCTAAGTGCCCATCAATGGATGAATGGATAAAGAAAATGTGTATGTATACACAATGAAATGGTATATTATTCTACCTTATAAAAAGAAGAAAATCCTGTCATTTGCAACAAGATGGTTGAACCTGGAGGACGTTATGTTAAGTGAAATAAGCTAGGCACAGAAAGACGTATACTGCAAAATAATGTGTGAAATCTAAAAAAATCAAACTCATAAAAGCAGAGAGTAGGATGATGGTTACCAGAGGCCACAGGGGTGGGGTAGGGATTTGGAAAGATGTTGGTCAAAGAGTTCAAAAGTTCAGTTAGATGGCAGAAAAAATTTTAAAAGATTTATTGTACATCATGGTAACTATAGTTAACAACAATGTATTGTGTTCTTGAAAATTGCTGAAAGTAGATTTTTAAGTGTTCTCACCATAAAAAAATGATAAATATGTGAGGTAATGCATATGTTAATTATCTTGATTTAGCCATTCTATGATACATGTATATGAAAAAAATCTTGTACACTCTAAATATATACAATTCTATTGTCAACTAACAATGAATTTTATAAAGGCAGTTATACTTGTCTTCTCTGCTTGCCCCCAATTCACCCAGCTCTTTAGGGCTTTTGTAAATGTTCCTTCTGTCTAAAAGGATCTCCCTGAACAATACCCTTTACCTGTTGACTCTTACTTATCCTTCAGATTATAGGTTAAATGTCATCTCCTCTGGGAGACTAACCCCACACCATTCCACTTAAATTAGATTTCGTTTAATACGCTCTCCTCTGGCCCTTGCATGTATTTTTCCTTCAGGGAATAGACCTAGACTGGTGGTAAGGTGTTTTCCCTCAGTGTATCTGTTTATTGGGACTGTCTAGAAACAGGCCATAAGGTTTATGAGGACAGAGAGCACATATATTTTGTTCACCATTAATTTCCAGTAGCTAAAATAGCATCTAGTAAATATTAAGCAATGAATAAATATTTGTTGAAATTTTAAGAGATATAATAAAAATAGGTCCTGGGTGTTATGAGAACACAGAGAAGGCAGAGCCTAAACCCATTGGCAGGGTGCAGCAGGCAGACACAGGAGGGCCAAGAGGGAAAGTGAAAGCTGAGTTTGTCTTGAAATATGAGATGAAACATATAGCTAAATAAAGGAGAGGACCTATTCCAAAGAGAGAAACAGCTCGTGAGAATACAGAATCATGTCACTTTGGAGCTTCAGAGTGCATAACTAGGCACATAGTGAAATGCATAATAACATGAGAAATAATAATATTGGAGAGGTAGGCTGAAACTAGATGATAAATCCATGCTAATGAATGAATCTTGGCTTCGTCTGTATGGCAAGGAGAGTCACCGGATGGTTTTCCATGGGTTTTCTGGCCATTCTGGAACTCTAGCCCTCTGTTAATATTAACTCAATCTCTTTGCTTATAATTACTTGAGATATTTCAGCAATGATGCGATGCTTTAGGTTTCCTGAAGAGAGTAAATTGGTATGATGTTCAGGGAATAAATGTGGGGTCTAAGACAAGACAGAATGTGAAGAACACACATATACATGGAGAGCAGGCTCCACAAAGAGGTTCCACTCTCAAACACAGAAAGGACAAACAACCTCAAGTAAAGGCAAAGACATTTCAATGTATAGGTTGAGGGGTAGATCGGGGCCAAAAAGGGCCACTAAGGTTTGTTGCAGATTGTGTGGGACCAAGGTTGCTTTTCATCTTCAGGGAAGAGAGGGTGGGGATAGATAGGCTTTCTGTTTCTCTTCCTTGGAGCTAGACAGCTTGAATACATCTTTGCTCCCCTCAGTTGCTCCCATCAGCTTGGATACATCTTTGCTCTCCTCAGTTGCTCCCATCAGCTTGGATACATCTTTTCTCTCATATTAATTTCTTTTCATTCAGAACCAGTATTTATTTGAAGTTAAAAACTAATTTACAAAAGAATACATTTTGAAAACAGATTTAGTTTTCCCACTTAGTTCTGGTTACACCATGCAGCACAAACTTTCCAAAGTCACCTTAAAGCCTTTTTGAAACAAGGTAGGAAAGAAACAAACAAGCAATTACTAATAATTAATTAATAATTTCATCATAAAAGACTGAAATTGACTATGCTATTTAATTTTAAGAGCTTTCATTTCCCTTAGTTTTAATGTTTCTCTTTCATTAATAATTAAAGTTCAGTCAAATAACAACCACATGGAATATTTGTTCACTGTCATAAAACCAAATTAAATATTTACCAACACTACCTTAAAAATAGGTCTGCAAAACGATAATCTGGAGAAGATTCTTAAACTACAGATATCCTATTAATTTTTGAGTGGTCAAAATTTAGAGCAGTAAAATATAATTAAATTCATTCTGGCGTTGAGTAATCCCTTTCCATATCTGCTTAGCCTTGTGAAAGTATCACTGACAGTAAAGAACCAGAACATCTTAACTTCTTTGAGCCTCTTTCTCATCATATGCAATATGTCCTTATGGACAGTTGGACAATTAAACAAGAAAATTCATGAAAACACACATTTTGTCTGGCATGTACTGGATATGTAGTTAAAAATTGGCTCTTCAATTAACAGGATATAAAGTCTGGCCCATTGTTCTTTGAAAAGCTGATTTAAATTCCTTATTTCGCAAACTGTAAATCATTGGATTGAACAATGGAGTAAGGATGGTATAAGACACAGATATTAAGGTGTCTTGGCTTGAAGAGTAATTGGACTTGGGCCTTAAGTAGATGAAAGAAGCACAACCATAGTGGACAGTTACAACAATGAGATGGGAGGCACAGGTGGAGAAGGTCTTGTATCTTCCAACAGAGGAAGGGATTTTTAGAATGGCAGAGATGATACGTATGTAGGAGACCAGAATAAGTAACAGGGGAATAACCAAAACGAAGACACCAAGCATGAATATGACCAACTGACTGATGTGGGAGTGGTGAGATGCCAGTTTGAGGACAGGGGATATGTCACAGAAGAAGTGATGGAGCTGGTTGGAGGAGTGGAAGGGCAAGTGAAATATCAGGGAGGTGGTGACCAGGGAGACAGTGAAGCCACCAGCACAGGCAGCAGCCACTAGTCCTATACAAATCCTATGTCCCATGAGCACCATGTAGTGCAGTGGGTTACAAATGGCCACAAAGCGATCATAACCCATGGCCGCCAGCAAGAGGGAGTGAGAGCAGCCGAGGAAGAGGAAGGAAAACATCTGGATGGCACAGCCCAGGAAGGAAATGGTCTTCTTCTGGACCAGCAGGTCGACCAGCATCTTGGGTACAATGACAAAGGTATAACAAGTTTCAGAGCAGGAGAGGACAGCGAGGAAGAAGTACATGGGGGTATGAAGAGCTCTGTCCAGCGCAATGGTGGAAATGATGATGGCATTGGTGCCCAGAGTGATCAGGTAGAGGAGCAGGAAGACAACGAAGAGCAGCTGCTGCAGCCTGGCCAGGGAAGAGAAGCCAGTGAAGACAAACTCTCTCACCACAGTCTCGTTGACCTGCTCCATAGAAGGCACTTCTATACAGGAGAATCAGAGACAGAGGTAGAGACCAGGATCTGGGAAGCAGAGTAGAAATGCTGGGGACACTCAGCACAAAGCTTGCAGGTGGCAGATATTTCCAGATATTTGGTGGAATTTCTTCATGCCATCTTTAAAATATCTGCTAAAAGGCCAGGCATGGTGGCTCACGTCTGTAATCCTAGCACTCTGGGAGGCTGAGGCGGGCAGATTGTTTGAGCTCAGAAGTTTGAGACCAGCCTGGGCAAGAGTGAGACCCTGTCTCTACTAAAAAAAATAGAAAGAAATTATCTGGATAACTAAAAATATACAGAAAAAATTAGCCAGGCATGGTGGTGCATGCCTGTAGTCCCAGCTACTCGGGAGGCTGAGGCAGGAGGATCGCTTGAGCCCAGGAGTTTGAGGTTGCTGTGAGCTAGGCTGACACCAGGGCACTCACTCTAACCAGGGCAACAGAGTGAGACTCTGTTTCAAAAAAAAAAAAAAAATCTGCCAAAAGAAGTGTTAATGCAAAATATGCAACAGAATAACTGACAGTTTGGAGGCTTTCTCTAGTGTGAAGAACATGTTACCCCTCTATTTTAGGATTAGAAAATTTTCTAATAGTTTTCTAGTTACATAATATGTAACTTATGGATTATTGTTTTTCTTGCTCAATATAAGTCCCCCAAAACTAGCCCTCCAAAAGTGAAAAAATATTGTTATTTTTGGCTATCTGAACCTGATCAAAATGTAGAACAAAAGAATCAATATTGTTCAGACATAAACATGAACTTCAGTTTACCCAACCATGAAATGAGAAGGGAAAGAAAGAGTAAGATGATCTCAGAATATAAGCATGAGAACACTTGATATTGATGACTTACATTCTGAGATAGGTGGTAAGGATATCATATATTTTATCTTAATTATTCATGACAGCAATCTTATGTCAGTACTCACAATGATAAGAAAAACAAACAAACAAAAACCTTTAGCTTTACTTCCGATAGACTAACAAGAGACCAATGAGAACTACTACCGAAGGTTCCACAAGCTAGAACATGAATCAAGAGTGGACGAAAAGATAACACTAGTGTGAAACAAAAATTCTCTTTCTTCAGGAAGACAGTCAGCAGTGTGGTAAAGAGAGGCTATTAACTTTGTGGCATTTTGCAAAACACTTTACTTTTCCATTCTGAGATATCTCTGAGAATCTCATAGAAATGGAGTTTTGCAGAAATGACTTAGAGTTTGCCACAAAGAGTGATAGAGAATGTATAATTGGGAAGTTTGCCAGGCTCCACTTCCCTGCTATAAACCATAGGCTTTGTATCTTTTATGTATCATTGTGTTATTATGATTCCTTTTGAACATTCTGCTACCAAAAACAGTTGCAAACTGCTAGAAATAATTATTTCTAAAGTCATTTTAGGTTTAATTTTTCAATGGGTACATTTACCAGTGGTCCAATCTAATAAAGAAAGTGCTGTCTGGATGCAAAATCATCCAGCATATATTGGCTGTAGCCAGTCTTTATTAATATACTTCTGAGGAATTATTGGCATCTACCACTGGAAAATTTTTGTTGATTTCACACTTTTCTAGTCAACCCTTTGATTCCTGCACCCTAAGTTATTACTAAATCACAGGACATTTCTGAAACTCACTGCAAGTATCCCTAGAATTAGGAAATGATATTTTTTTGTTTATCGCTGTAAACTTGTCCTAAACTTGGTAGTAATTATTTATTTTACTGGTTAGTGTAACTATGAAGTTACCATTATTACATGTAAATATATAGAGAGATATACCACTTATATTTTTATTATGTGTGTATGTGTGTTTGCGTATGTGTGTGTGTGTGTGTGTGTGTGTACTAGTTATATGTTTCTATATCAAGGTAAAGGTTTCCCTACATAATAACTCCTCCTGGACAAATGGATTTCTGTATATTCAAAATAATAAGGAAAATCTACATCTACAATCATTGCTTAGCCTGTGTCATCACTTTCCTAAAAGACTTTCACCTGGATCTTCTTTCAGCTAACTCACCTCTAACCACCACTAGGCCCTCACTCCACTGAATGTGATACATGAAGTAGACTACAGAGGCTGGAATTCTCTGATTCTGATACAGCACCTGTATCTACCCAATACTAAAGAAAATTGTTTGCATCGTTTGTCACTTAGGCCCATGAGATGAGCTAATTCCAGTCAAGTGGATTTTTACGTAATATTAATATAATCACATAGCCTAAGTGAATTGTGCGATTGCTATAATTGGCTTGTTTATAATCTGTGGATCTAGCTCCACAGGTCATCTGAGAAGGCAGCCCCCATCTACTCAGGATGGCATCAGGGACCACCACAGTGCACTGTCATTGGTACTATGATAGAAAGACAAAAGAGTAGAAAAATAAAAATTCTCGCTCTGCCAAATACCAACAAGCTATAAAATAAAGATGAAAGATCTCTCAATTTGGAATGAGAAGATCTGGGTTTTAGGTCTAGTTTTGTGCAATTTTGGATGAGGTACTCAACTTGGATAGTCTCCTTATTTTAAAATTAAAGAGATAGGGTAAAAATACCTGAAATATACTGTTAAGACACATGGAAGGTGTCAAAGCAAATGATCCCTGAGCAATGGTTTATGGAGGAGTTCTGACCGAGGGTAGCACTTGAGCACTATGACCCCCAGGAGCCTTTCTAACTCAGAGAGTCAAAGATTCTCTAGTTAGATGATCTCAAAATTCCCCTTATTTGTGATATTCTAGAACCTGTGGATGGAATTTAGGTCATGACACTTGGAGATGATACTTCCGTGTCCTATCTTTCTAACTCCTCAGATGCTTCCCTGGGATTTTGTGTAATCTGGATTTAAATAGAAACTCAATGCTTGAGGGTACTGGGTTCCTCAAAGAATGGACAATCTACAGTTTTTCACATGCAACACTTTTGAAAATTCAGATGTTTACCTTAGGGAAAATTCAATCAATTAACTGAGAGAAATTATGTACACAGCCTCAGATAGTAAAGAAGTGGAATTTTTATCTTCTTAGATATGCATGAAAATCTTCAATTTCTCCAAATGGTCATATTAAAATGGAGTTGATGTAGCAGATTTCAATTATACCTAAAAACATTCATCCATGAGTACACAGCAGAGGGATAAATGGGAAAGTAAGAGAAGAGACAGAGGTGGAGTACCTGTTTCATTTAATCCATGAGTCCACCTATCTTTAAAAAAAGAATAGAAGAGAAAGAAAGAAAGAAAGAAAGAGAAAGAAAGAAAGAAAGAAAGAAAGAAAGAAGGAAAATCTAGCTAGGAGCAAACATGACCCAGTGTGATCATCAAGAAAAATTCCAAGAACTATCGGGACCGTTTCCAATTACTTGTAGTACCTGGGTGAAAAGCAGGGACCGTTTCCAATCACTTGTAGTACCTGGGTGAAAAGCAGCTCCTTATTCTCCTTTTTAACCTCCCACTTACCAGAAATGCCATATGAACTCCAAGCAGGCACAAGGGAGAGGGTTTCTTAAGCACTACTCATCACTCTGGTCCAGGCCCCACAAGGCCCCAGACTAGGTCAGTGTTCTCAATGCTCAGTATGTACTCTCCTCCCTCCAATTTAGAGAGAAGCAGCTGTTTGATACTGGAGTTCCCTGACAAATAGAATCTAAGCCACAGACCAGAGTCTAAGGAAATAACAGCAGAAGAGAGGGAATCTGCCTTGAGGTAGAAGCTCTCTTCTGCATCAATAGTGCTAGCTGCCTCTATCCATCAGGACTCTCAGCTTCTTGAGATAAGTCACTACCTTCGGAAGTTCCAGTGACCAACATGGGATGTGGTTATTAGAAACATGCACTGTGATCACTGGACTCCTGAGGCTAGATCTACTGCCCTGGAGACATTGTCTTGGGATTAATTAGAAATCAAATTTATTTTGGAAAAATAATGTCATCAGTTTCTCAAAGATGGCTTCAGTTGAAGAGCCTGGGGAGATGGAGCCATGAGCATAATTAGCCAAGGAAGGCATTGAAAGTTGAGTCCATCTGTGATGGATTCTGAAGGAGAACCCACCATAATAAAGACTGTAATGCAGCAGACCAAGTGGAAAATTTTTACCGAATTTTGAGTTGGGAGACTGATGTATTTGTCCAGTGACTCTCAACTTCAGTGTTTGTAAGACTCAAGAGAGTTCTTAATTACGAATTTATCTTCCAGGCCCCTGCCTCCAGAAATTCAAATTAGGAACATTGGAATGTTCCTCAAAAACCTAAATTTTTAACAAGTACCTAAAATATAGTTGAAATCTATTTTCAAATTGCTTGTTATCTTATGAATTATTTTACCAGAATGACAAAATATTACATAATTGTGAATTTCACCCAAGCTAATCTATAAAGTCAATATAATCCCAGCCCGAATCCCTGAATGTTGAAGTCAACCTAACAGATTTCTAAAATTTATGTGAAATAATATGACAATTTTGAGAAAGAACAAATAATATAGGGCTCACTGTTTCCAATAGTAAGATCCTTAGTAATAAAAAGAGCATGGTATTGGTGCAGGAAGAGATAAATAGTACAGAGACAGAAAGGAGAGCTCAGAAATTGATGTGCGTATATTTGGGGACTCAGTCTTTGGCAGAAGTCACCTCACAAGTCAGTGAGAAAATTATGATTATTTAGTAAATAATACTAGGAAATCTCTGTGTACCCCACCACTCAGAAGAAGTTGACCAGGTAGAAAGACAGGATGATTTACTTAAGGCTCAGGTATAGCACTGGCTCTGTGATAACACCTGATGGAGCCTCATATGTCTACCCAAAGCAGTGCATACTCTGAACCAGCCACCAGTGCATGGTGTCCATTCTCTAACAACAAGAAACAATGTGAAGTGAGATGAAAATGGTTCCTTTTCTGGTTACTCTTAAGGACTTAACACACATAGGTTTTAGCTTTGTGTCTTAAAGCTGTCTCTTCCGAAATGAGTGTTGTTTCCACCAGGAAACACAAAAATAGAGATTGAGATTGCCCCTTGGCCACTCAGTCTACTTTGTCCTACTGCTCCAGTAATCTACAGGCAGAAATGGGTTGATTACACTAGCTAGAGCGATTGATTCTATTTTGTAAGGAAATACGGGTGTTGCTGATACACTGCCAGGGCAGAAAAAAGTGTGTCTAGAATCTAGGAGATGTTCTAGGGCATTTTCATTACTTCATATACAACGATAAAATTTAATAAGAAGACTAAAACAACCTAATTTAGGCAAAGTTGCTAATGGTTCAAACCTTTCAGAAATATTGAGGCTTTAGTCGAGTTCAAGGGAATATAAATAGGTAGAAGAAAAAAATCATAAATGTCATGACAGTCTTATGTTTACTTACAGAAACAAGGATTGCAATAGCTGTGTTTTATTTTCTCACGTCCTTTATTTTGTATATATTTTTATATGTTAACCGTTTCTCCTCCTTCTTTTAACTTACTATTATATATAAAATGTGTCATTGGTGCAAAACCCTATAATCTCTTCTTTAAAGAAAAGACTATCAAGGAATAATTAATTAGTCCCCCATTGAACTCTGTTTCTCCCTTTTTGCAGCTATGAATGTGGACGCCTCTTTGTATGAGGCACATTTGCCTCATATTCGTTACTACTCTTTGGAAATGTAAACATGAGCAGAAGGATGTGCATGGATACTGAATATCCAAAAGGGAAAACTGTGCTGGCTATGTTTTGCTGATACTTAGTATCACAATTATACTTCAATGTTCTTCCCTGTACTGCACTATAAGGATAAAAATTCTGTAAATCCTGAAATCTGTTTTCCATATTCCCTTGCCAGAAGGGTTTCACTAATAAGGGGCATCCATGAGATATTTGGATGATGGGAGAAAAGAGAAGCCGTTGTTTTTCTGGCAGCATGATATGCCAGCAATTGTCAGATGATGGATGTGGGCTTTTGCTCGTGGTGTTCAGATTTCCTGAGTATCACTCATCAGTGCCACAACAGCTAAGGCCATCTGTGGGGGTTTCCTGTGATCCTTGCAGTTCTAAAAATCAAGAACAGCCTTCTTGACATTCATTCTCTTAGGCCTCCAACACGTATATAAGCCTCTAAATCTTCTATCAAACCTATTACTTTAAATATCTAGAGCAGCTCCTGACTTACTCTCAGAAAGCAACAATGTGTAAACCTACCTCAATCTTTGCAATATAGATGCAAAAGCTTTATTTTTTCTTATCCATATGTGCAGTAACTTTATAAATGCTATTTTATTAATTTATATAAATTTCCTTGAGTTTTAGTATTATAAATAACAAAATGAAATTGCTCTGTGAGCAATTGTGCATTATCCACAGAGTGAGTCAAAATCTATTCACATTACACATTTTTTAAAATTTTTTAAAAAATTTTTTTATTTCAGCATATTACGGGGTACAAATGTTTGGGTTACAGATATTGTCTTTGCCCCACCCAAGTCAAAGATACAAGCATGTCCATCCCCAAGACAGTGAACACAGCACCCATTAGGTATGAATATACCCATGCCCTCCTCCCTCTCCCACCTACCTGAAACCCAATGAATATTATGACTATATATGTACGTAAGTATTGATCAATTAGTACTAATTTGATGGTGAGTACATGTGGTGCTTTTTTTCCATTCTTGTAATTCTTAACTTAGTAGAAAGGACTGTAGCTCCAACCAGGGTAATACAAGAGGTGCTAGATCACCATTGCTTTTGTGGCTCAGTAGAACTGCATGGTATACATATGGCACATTTTATTAATCCACTCATGTATTGATGGGTACTTGGGTTGTTTCCACATCTTTGCAACAGTGAATTGTGCTGCTATAAACATTCTAGTGCAGGTGTCTTCTTTATAGAATGTCTTTTTTTCTTTTGGGTAGATGCCCAGTAATGGGATTGCTGGATCAAATGGTAGTTCTACTTGTATCTCTCTGAGATATCTCCATATTACTTCCCATAAAGGTTGTACTAGTTTGCAGTCCCACCAGCAGTGTATGAGTGTTCCTATCTGTCCGCATCCACGCCAACATTTATTGTTTGGGGACTTTTTGATAAAGGCCATTCTCACTGGAGATAAGTGATATCTCATTGTGGTTTTGTTTTGCATTTCCCTGACGATTAGAGATGTTGAGCATTTTTTCATATGTTTGTTGGCCATTAGTGTATCTTCTTTTGAAAAGTTTCTGTTCATGTCCTTTGCCCACTTTTTGATAAGGTTGTTCTTTCTTGCTGATTTTCCTGAGTTCTATATAGATTCTAGTTATCAGCCCTTTATAAGATGTTTAACGTGCGGATATTTTCTCCCATTTTGTAGGTTGTCTGTTTGCTCTCATGATAAAATCACATTACGAATTTTAATATGCATTATGTTGTCACACTACCTCCTCAAAGCCTATAGAAATTTATGCTTTCACTCATAATATGTGAATATGCCCATTTCTCCATGACATATATAAACTGTTTTTAATCTTTTAAATTCCAGCCAAGATGAAAGTTAAAAATGATATTTTGTCTCCTTTTATATTTCTTTATTAGTAGGAGTATAATATTTCACATACATTTATCAAACATTCTTATCCATCTTTTGGAAATTTCCTGTTTACATCATTTTCCTATTATATTTTTTATTTATAGATTTCAAAAACTATTTGTTTCAATATTGTATTTAAGCTTTGAATTAAAAAGCATTCCAACTTTTATTTTTTTCAGAGAAATTTTGACTATAAAAAATAACCTTATAGAGGTTTAACTTACATACCATAAAGTGTTCCCAACTAAAATTTAGTTTGGTGAGTTTTGACAGATGCATACATCTAAGCAACACCACTGCAATCAAGTTACAGAGCACTTCCACAACCCCAGAAAGTTCCTCCCTTCCCTTTATGATTGATCCGACCCAGCCCCTGCCCCAGAAAAAACACTAATCTGTTTTCTGTCAATATGGTTTGGCTTCTTCCAGAGGTTCACACAAATGGATTTATACAGTATGTTCACTTTTGTGTCTTGTTTCTTTCACTTAGCATAATATTTTTGAGATTTACCCATGTTGTGACATTTATCAGCTCATTCTTTTTATTGTTTAATAGTATTCCATTTCATGAATGCACCACACTTTATTCATCTGTTTAATTGTTTACATATTTTTGTTTTATTTCAAAAACTTTAGAGGGTACCAGTGTTTTTTGTCATGTGGATAAGTTGTATCATGCTGAAGTCAGGGCTTTCAGTGTACCCGTCACCAGATAGTGCACATTGTACTGGGCCGATAGATTTTTATCCCTTACTCCTGTCCACCCTTCATAATTTCCAATGTCCAATACGACTCTTTATGACCATATATACCCTTTGTTTAGCTCTCACTTATAAGTGAGAACAGGTGGCATCTGTTTTTCCATTCCTGAGATACTTCACTTAGGATAATGGTCTCCAGTTCCATCCAAGCTGCTGCAAAGGACATTATTCATTCTTTTTTATGGCTGAGTAGTACTCCATGGTATATATGTGTAATATTTTCTTCATCCACTCATCATTTGAGTGGATCAACTTAGGTTGATTCTGTATCTTTGTGCAAACTGTGCTGCAATAAACCTTAGAGTATGAGTGTCTATATATACACATATTTGTGTGTGTATATACATATGTGTATGTGTATGCGTGTATATATATAGCAAATATATATATTTGCTTTTTCCACTGGGCAAATACCCAGTAGTGGTATTGCTGGATAGAATGGTAGGTCTACTTTTATTTCTTTGAGGAAACTCCATACTGCTTTCCATGGTAGTTGTATAAGTTTACACTCCCACCAACAGTGTATAAGCATTTCCTTTTCACTGCAACTGTGCCTTTATCTATTGTTTTTTGATTTTTTAATAATGGTGATTCTGACAGGGATATGGTGGTATCTCATTATTTTTAATTTGGTTTTAATTTGCATTTCCCTGATAATTGGTGATGTTGAACATTTTTTTTCCTGTTTGTTGGCAATTTGTACATCTTCTTTTGAAAAGAGTCAGTTCCTGTGTTTTTCCCACTTTTTGAGGGGTTATTTATATTTTACTTGTGGATTTGTTTGAGTTCTTTGTAGATTCTAATATTAGCCCTTTATCAGATGTGTGGTTTGTGAATATTTTCTTCCGTTTTGTACATTGTCTGTTTACTCTGTCAGTTATTTCCATTGCCATACAGAAAATTTTTAGTTTAAGTCCCATTTATTAATTTTTGTTTTTGCTATATTTGCTTTGGGGGTCTTGCTCATAAATTCTTTGCCTATACCAATGTCTAAGAGTTTTTCCTGTGTTTACTTCTAGAATTTTTGTGGTTTCAGATCTTACATTGAAGTCTTTAATCTATCTTAAGTTAATTTTTATATATAGTGAGAGATAGGAAGCAAGTTTCATTCTTCTGCATACGGCTATCCAGTTTTCCCAGAACTATTTATTGAATAAGGCATCCTTTCCCTAGTGTATGTTTTTGTCTGCATTGTCAAAAATCAATTAGTCCTAGCTATGTGGTTTTATTTCTGAGTACTATATTCTGTTCCATTGGTCTATGTGTCTACTTTTATACCAGTATTCTGATGTTTTGTTTAATATAGCCTTGTAGTAAAATTTGAAGTCAGTTATGGTGATGGCACTAGATTTGTTCTTTTTGTTTAGGATTGCTTGGGCTATTCAGGGTGTTTTCTGGTTCCATATGAAATTTAGGATTATTTTTTTCTAGATCTGAGAGAAATAACCTTGGAGTTTTAATGGGGATTGCATCGAATCTCTAAATTCTTTGGGCAGGATGGACATTTCAATGGTGTTAATTCTTCCAATCCACGAGTATGGAATGTTTTTCCATGTGTTTGTGTCATCTATGATTTCTTTCATCAATTTTTTTTAATTATAGTTCTGCAGGTAACAAAGTAAATCACACAGGAGGAGGATGGTAGTGATGAGGAAGTAGCCCCAGAGAACTTTTTTTTCCCTCCCTGAAAAGGCTGAGCCACCTGGAGTTGGGCCATACTCTTACCTCATCCCCACTGCCCCGTAGAGCTGCTTCTAGGCACGGAACCAGAGCCGGCTTTCCAGGACGATGCAGCCAATGCCCCCCTTGAATTCAAGATGCCAGCAGGCTCAAGTGGGGCCCCTTACTATACATTCGTTTTTGATACCTTGGTTTTTGAGGGATAGTTTTATCGAATTTCAAATTTTACATTTTTTATTTTTATTTTAAAGATGACTTTCCCTTTTCTTCTGAAAATTCCTCTGCCTATAAGGTATATTTTACTCTCTGACTGCTATTTAAATTTTCTCTTTGTCACTTGTTTCAGCAATTAGATCATGATATCTCTAGCTATTGCTTTTCTTGTGTATATCCTGCTTCAATCCATTTAAATTATTTGACTTAGGAGTTTATATTTGTATCAACTCTGAAAATTTTTCCAATTTTATCTCCCAACAATTTTTTTGCCTCCTCTCCTGACACTCCACATGCATGTTTTTAATTCCTTTCTATTGTTCCACCAGTTACTGGGACCATCTTTATTTTTTGATATTCTTTTTTTTTCCCCCTCTTTGAGCTTCCTTTTGGATGTTTTCTATTTCTGTTTCTCCAAGTTCATTGATCATTTTTCTTCAGTGTCTAATCTATATTTAATTATTATATCCAGCAAATTTTTAACTTTTGTTGTTATAAATTTTATTTCCAAAAGTTTAATTTGGTTCTCCTTTATATGTTAGTTGAGGATACTTATTACGTTTACAATTTTATTTTGGCAGGCAGTTATTTTACTGTATAGGTAAATTTGTTCCTTAAAAAAAATTAATACAATGTATTTTATCTATAGTAAACTGCACCTATTTAAAATGTAAAATTCAGTGAACTTTTATACATGCGGTATGTGTGAAACTGTTGCCACAATAAAAACAGTAAACATTTATTTTTACCCCATTAACTTTTACCATCTATCTTTTCTCTATCCTGGTTTATAGGTGATCACTGATCTTTCTATCACTATGATTTAGTTTAAAATCACCATGGATTATATATAAATGTAATAACATAGTATTTATTCATTTTTGTCTAACTTCTTTCACTCGGCATAATGATTTTGAATTTTATCTACTTTTTGTGTACCAGTAGTTGTTCCTTTTTATTGTTCAATGCATTCTTCTGTATGAATATATTGTATTTTGGGTTTTTTTCCTTTTAATGATTAAGAAATTTGAGCTACAATATGTAAAACTGCTATAAAAATCTGTACATAAGTATTTGTGGGGATATGTGTTCTAATCTACGTTTAATTATATCCAGTAAATTTTTATAATTTTAAATATGTGCTGTTTAGTATGGGTAAAATACATCATATTAAAGTAATTAAAAGAAAAAAACCTTTAAAGGAACAGATTTACCTACAAAAGGCAGATTTACCTATTAGGACATGTATTTCATTTGTCTTGAATAAATAAATAGGTGTAGAAAGTCCAGGTCACTTGGTGGGTGAATATTTAACTTTTTAAGAAACTATCAAAATGTTCTCCAAAGTAGTTGTAATTTTATGCTCTCGACAGTAGTGTAAGAAAATCCCAGTTGTTCCACATTCTTGCTTGACAAACGGTATTATCAATATTTCAAATTATAGAAATTTTAAAATGAGTGTAGTGGTATCCCACTATGGTTTTTGTTATGACGTGTCTGATTTTTTTTGTTTTTTTTGAGACAGAGTCTCACTCTGTTGCCCGGGCTAGAGTGCCGTGGCGTCAGCCTAGCTCACAGCATCCTCAATCTCCTGGGCTCAAGCAATCCTTCTGCCTCAGCCTCCCGAGTAGCTGGGACTACAGGCATGCGCCACCATGCCCAGCTAATTTTTTCTATATATTTTTAGTTGTCCAATTAATTTCTTTCTATTTTTAGTAGAGATGGGGTCTCGCTCTTGCTCAGGCTGGTTTCGAACTCCTGAACTCAAACAATCCGCCTCGGCCTCCCAGAGTGCTAGGATTACAGGCATGAGCCACCGCGCCCAGCCGACATGTCTGATTTTGAATCACAAGTGAAGGTTATTATATCTCAAACAAGAAGCAGTATAATTAATCAAAGTATGTGCCTAACTGTTGACACAGTTTCTCTATATTAAACAGCAGCTTGTTTATGCCAACAGCAAAGAAGCCTGGAGAGCGAGTGGTGATAAAATTGCAAAAGGCGTTTTTCACAGCTTGTTGAGAATGGAATATTTTTCCTTGCAAGTGGTCCAAAGCCTGGAAGAAACGGTAGTCAGTTGGTGCAATGTCTGTTGAGTACGGTGGATGACAGAGTTTCCAGGTCCAGCCTCTGTAGTTAGACCAGCGTTGTTTGTGCAACATGTGGTCAAGCATTGTCTTGCAAGAGGATTGGCCTGTCTCTATTGACCAATCTTGGCTGTTTAACCTCAAGCATCATCATTGGTACTAACCAATCAACATTTATGTGCACATGTGCGAAGTAACATTCATCCGTCGTCCAGCAGGTGGGTGGGGGCAGTAGGGGATGGTAAATTCACACCTACCCGGTGCCGTGCATGCTGTCTGGGGGATGGGCACGCTTGTAGCTCTGACTTGCGTGGTGCAAAGGCAATTTATGTAACCAAAGCATTTGTACCACTGTAATATTCTGAAATAAATTTTAAAAAAGAACCCAAAAAGAATATATCCTAAATGTGGCTCATGACAGAAACAGTTCAAAAGCGAATTTGTGGCTGCAGCCTCTGAGAGAAGCTATCTAAGTCTGTGCCACAAATTACAAGTGATTGAGAATAAGAGAGATCAGGGTAGAGAAGCAAAAATACAGAGGCAATTGACCTGACTCCCTTTGACTGATACGACAGACTAATATTGACCCAGAAACAGAATTATCAGCATTAACCTGAGACAGAAATAATTCAAATGTCACAGTGCTAACAAATAAAATAAGAAGAGAAAAAATAAAAGATTAAAATCATCAGAACAGAACTTCTCAAACCATCGATGTACTGTGCGTTCATTAGCCACATCCTTCCCAAACACCTTGTTGATATTTCAAGCTGTCCACATTGCATTGGTCCCACGACGGAACTCATATTCAAAAATAACACGAATTTTTTACTTATCCTTGGTTTCACAAAATTTCTCTAAAAACAGATTGAAAGGTAATCACAAGCCAAAACATGCATTTGAAAGACTGAGGATGTACCTTCACAGCAAACATAAAACAAGAAGTGTCAAAGTGAAATATCAGAGATATCAGCTGTCAAATTTAGTACTTAAGGAAATCGGATGTTTCATACTTAATAACATAATATTTGCATATTATTGATGTTAGTTGATGAGCATCTTTGTTCTGTATTTATTGGTTATTTCTGTGTGTGTCTGTGTGTGTTTGAGAGAGGAAATCTGATCCAACATATTTCACTTTTTATTAGGTTATTAGTCTTCTTATTAACTTGTTAGGGCTCTTTGTATCTTCTGGATATAGGAAATACTCTGTCTGATACATATGTTACACATGTTTTCTCTCAGTATGTAGCTTGTCCTTTTATTTTCTTAACGGTGTCTTTCTAAGAGGACAAGACTTTAATTTTGATATTTTGATAATATCTAATCTGTTTTTTTTCTCTTTGGCTTTGTGTTTCTTGGGTTCTTTATAAAGACAATATTTGCTTGCCATAACAACACAAATATTTTCTCTTAAAAGTTTTTCTTTAATTTTTATATTTAGATGCATGATCCATACTGAGTTAATTTCTTATCTATGGTGTTCAGGAAGGTTTAATGTTTATTTTTTACATAAAGATATCTAGTTACTCTGGTATCATTCATTGAAAAGACTTTTCTCATTAAGTTGCTTTGCACCTTTGCTGAAAAATCAACAGATCATATAGTATTTATAGGTTGAGACTTGCATTTAAGTTTTGTTAAGGCAATTTAAGTGTGACCTTTGCTGGAAATGAGTTTATCATTATTACTAAGGTGCAACTTTTGGAGATCTATACTGTTTGTCCCAGTTGTTCTATGGTGTTTTTCCACCCCTGCTAGTTGGAACTCATACATCTCCCAACCTGTGTGAGTTCTAGGAATTGTGTAGGTAAGATCCTCCTGGTAGGCTTTTGTCCAGTCTGAGAGAGTTTCACTTTATGCTGAAACATCTTAGTATTCAGCTCACTGTGTAGAAGGAACCCGTATGGATGTTTCTGGGACTCTTTCTCTAATTTACCCTCTTCTCTGGTATTTCTCTCCACAAATTATCATTGCTTCAGCCTCATCAAACTCCAATTTCACTCTCCTCAGCTCAAGGGGTCTACTGTGCTTTCCTTGACTGCATTCTGAAAAATGAGAATGATATTGTCTGACCTGATAAGCTTATCAGAGAGATTATGTGAGCTAATGAATGGATAATAATGGCATCGTAGTAAGTGTTCAGAAAACTGCTATTAATATTAGAGTCAATAGAAAAAATGGGTAGAAAGGAAGGCTTGTTGCTGTAGTCTTTCAGCCCTTTGACCTCTGAAATGACCCAACAATTTAAATAATTCTTACCTGTAAATATCTCAGAAATTAGATTAACACTGAAATAATAAGACTCTAGTATGCCATGAAAAATTATTTGTATTAGTCCATATCAAACATATACCAGTTAAGAACCTTATATTTCTCAGAATTAAAAATTAAAACCAAGAAACCTATTATCTTTTTCTTCTAATAGAACAAAAATCCTGAATCCTTAGAAAAAGAAAGATTGTTAGATGGGCGAGGGTAAGGGGACTTTGAAGAATCTGGGACCTAGCAATCCTGATACCAAATGTGAGGACTGTGCTTCCTCTCAGTAACACTGTAGTGCCTGGTGCTAGTCCCCAACTTAGACCCCTTTGCGTGTTGTAATTATCCATTTATTTCTCCATCTCCAACTCTAAACATCAAACTCTTTTCAGAAAGATTCCAGTAGTTTTACACTTACTAAGAGTAAAAGAAATCATGTGGAGTGATTGCAAAATATTCCAGGCCCCACCTGACGTATTTCTTATTTAGTAGATCCTGGACTGGAACCCAATAGTATGCATCTGCACATGTACATCAGGAGGCCACATATGTATGATCCATAAATCACTATTGGCACAGACTATGACATTCTCATCTTTGTGCCACCTTCCCCACCAAAACATTCGCCAGAGTGCCTGGAGCATTATAGGTACTCAATGCATATGGATTAAATTAATAAACTGATGGGTGCACAGATGAAAGTCTACATTGATGAATGTGTTTGAAGAGCTAAATCAAGCAAGTAGAGGTATGTAGAAAAGGTTAGAGTTTGTGCCCCCTTAGGACGCGGGCATAACTTAAATGCATAAAGCCAGAGAGTTACAGAAAAAATTATCTCATAATCATCTAGCAAAGTATAAGAAAAAATAGAAAACTATATAAAATTTTTCAAAGATGCCATTTACTTAACCCTCAAAACAGTTTATCTATGTCTAGAATCTATAAAGGTAATGATTAAGGGAATATAGTTCAATACTTCATTTGATAAATTAAACTTGATCCAACATGAATGATGCATGCAAAAAAATCATAGCATTCAAAGCTGTCCACCTTCTACACAGATCAAATAAACCAGATAATTTATCCGATTCATTTTTTTTTCCTTTCTTTAGGACTGAATATACATTTTTAATGTCTAGAGTCCAAAGAAGAACCTCTCTTCAAAGCCTCAATCCCCTGGGGTGTCCCAACTATATAAAACCCAGGGATTTTGCTGAGGCATATACCATCCGGGGCACAGAGCTCCTAAGATTGGAGCTATCCAGTTATTTCCAGCCCAACGACCAGACAGAGCTATCTTTCACCTTTAAAGGTTTATGGTCCCCGGACTTTCCCCAATAATATCTGGAAGAAAAATATTACCTGACAATTTTCAAAACTTTGCCTATTTTCCTTACCTCTTTAGATTTTGATGGGATACAGAAGAAAGGAACTTGGGATTATGCTAAAGCTCTACCTGTGGATGTAAGTGTTTCCTTTGAACTACGGTTGTAGGACCACTCTTTCTTTTTAGTAATGTCATCTGTCAATTCTCTCTAAAAATACTTTGCATACCAAAGAAAGATACAGAGACAGAAGAACCAGTGGAAACCTTGCACATATGAAGTATGTCATAGCTCCAGGATCTAGAGTGAAAGACAGGACAGAAATCATACGGAGAGGGCAAAGATTCAGCTGAACAAAACCACTATGTGTATATGGGAGAAAGAATAAAGTTAGAGAAGAATTTAAAAAGTATAAAACACTAAAGTATTCCTAAAGTAGACCTAAACAAGAAAATGGCAAAAAAACCTGCCTGCTGTGTACTGATATGTATCTTAGCAGAAGGAAAAATGTATGGTGGATTAAAGGTTGAAGAGTATGAGACAGGAGTGGGTGGAAGGGAGGAACAGAAAGCCAGCATGAGGATCATACAGGGGGAAGAAGATGTTGACCTGTCTCCTAAGCCATTGGTGAATAAGCACACAGTACAATGCAAATATTAAAAATAGGACTCAGGTAATTCAGAAGACAAAGCCCTGGATGGGGAAGTTTAGTACATTTGGGATACAGTTCCTAACTCATAGTTTATGCAACCTGGATCATTACATTTTACTTTGCTTGGCCTCAGTTTCTTCATTTGTAACATATTGGTGGTTGGCCTACATACTAACAGCCTACATTTATTGAACACTTACCATGAGTCAGGAACTTTATTGTGGGCATTTGGTACTCACGAAAAATTTTTGGTTTACACTGTTATTATTACCATTTCACAGATGAAAACATCTTACAAAAATAAAGATAAATTGGGGCATTATTTGTGTCACTGCTCATGTCTCCTGATTTTTTCCCCAACCCCAATCTGTGTGCTTAACTTGTTTGTTAGTCATTTTTTCAGACCAGTATTATCAGCTTTGTACAGAAAAACAAATCTGGTTTCTCTGGGATAACTTTACTTTGTCAAATACTCTCTTCTCAATTTCAGGTTGTCTAAATCTGATTCCCACTAACCCATGAAGAGGCAAAACCAGAGCATGGTCACTGAGTTCATCCTTATAGGCTTTTCAAACCTGGGGGATCTGCAAATCCTGCTCTTCTGTATCTTCCTGCTGGTCTACCTGACCACTCTGACGGCTAATGCCACCATCATGACTGTCATTCACCTGGAAAAGGCTTTGCACACCCCTATGTACTTCTTCCTCTTTGTCCTTTCCTGCTCTGAAACCTGCTACACTTTGGTCATCGTACCCAAAATGCTAACCAACCTGCTGGCCACAATTCCAACCATTTCTTTCTCTGGGTGTGCTGCCCAGCTCTATTTCTTTGTGGGCTTGGCTTGTACCAACTGTTTCCTCATTGCTGGGATGGGCTATGATCGCTATGTTGCCATCTGCAACCCTCTTAACTACACACTCATTGTCAGCAGAGACACCTGCATCCAGTTGGTTCTAGCCTCCAGCTTCTGTGGTTTCCTGATCTCTGTGGTTGTTAATATCCTGGTGTTCAGTGTGCCCTTCTGTGCCTCCAATTGCATCAACCACTTTTTCTGTGACATTTCCCCTGTCATGAAACTGGGCTGCACAGACACTAACCTGAAGGAGATGGTCATCTTCTTTCTCAGCATTCTCGTATTGCTGGTTCCCTTTGTGTTGATCTTCATCTCCTATGTCTTCATTGTTTCCACCATCCTCAAAATCTCCTCGGTGGAGGGACAGCGTAAAGCCTTTGCCACCTGTGCCTCCCACCTCACAGTGGTCATTGTCCACTATGGCTGTGCTTCCTTTATCTACCTGAGGCCCACATCCCTGTACTCCTCAGATAAGGACCGGCTTGTGGCAGTGACCTATACTGTGATTACCCCGCTACTCAACCCCCTTGTCTACACACTGAGAAATAAAGAAGTAAATATGGCTCTGAGAAAGGTTCTGAATCGATACTCATTTCCCCAAACACTCCGAGTGAGCTGAATTAGCAGGAAATTATATTCACGAATGCATCCTGGATAGCACTTCCATTCTATAAACATGTTTGTCCTTTTTGTAGTACTCCTTGACAAAAAAAAAAAAAAAAAGGAAAGGAAAGAAAAGAAAATAAGGACTTCAGGTAACCCTGATACTTTTTTTAAATTTCAGCATATTATGGGGGTACAGATGTTTAGGTTACATATATTGCCTTTGCCCCACCCTAGTCAGAGCTTCAAGGGTGTGCATCCCCCAGACGGTGTGCACTGCACCCATTAGGTGTGAATATACCCATCCCCTCCTCCCCGCTCCCACCTGCCCGCCAGCCAGTTAATGTTACTGCTATATATGCACTTAAGAGTTGATCGATTAATACCAATTTTGTGGTGAGTACGTGTGGTACTTGTTTGTCCATTCTTGTGATACTTCACTTAGTAGAATGGGCTCCAGCTCCATCCAGTGTAATAAAAGAGATGCTAGATCACCATTGCTTTTTGTGGCTGAGTAAAAAAAACCTTCATACTTTTTATTGGAAATTTCTGTTTCATGTTTAGCCTGTATCCAGTGTAAAAGTTGTACCAATTGGTCTCCAGAAAGTCATGTGAAAATAGAAACTTTCAAGAATTCAAACCATGGTATTTTCATCTATTTTCATGTATTGCAAATGTTGGTTTTCTCAGATCAACACTATGAATGCTGCATTAGCTTTTTGACAATGTTCAGAGTGTTTATACCCCTCCTACACTGAATGAAACAATGGAGAATTTAAGTCTCTGAATGCTTCTATATATATTTTGAGGTTTAAAAAGAAATATTTGCAATAAATCATTTCTAAATAAAAAGAATATGAATTTACTTCTGGAAAAATGAGATGGGAGGGTTAGAATTCAAGAGGCTGCTGATAGAATAGAAAGCATAGAATTGGGGTCACACAAACCTGGGTTTGAATCTTTATTTGGATCATTTGCCAGCTAAGTGCCTTGGACCAGGCTCAACTTCTGCTGTCGTCAGTTATTCCTTATGTAACACGGGACCTTTACTACTTCCTCAGTGGGCCGTTGTAAGAACTGAATAAATTAAGAACTGTAAAGCAATTTCATGCTTGTCTGATAGAAGGTATCAAAAAATTAGTTCTCTTTCATCTCTCCTTAATTTTCTTTTCTTCATTCATTCTATCAACTAGGATTGGACTTAATGTCAAATACAGTATGAAAGTGATTGACCATTCAAGAGCTCTGAGTTGTTCATGCATCTGCTACCATGAGCAAAGCATTACACTAATTACTGTGGAGAGATCGGTGAAGAGTAAAGCACAGTCCTTTCTTTCCTTCATGTCTCACTGAAAGAAATGACCAAATTTCAGTTACCCATAAAGGTGCATCATATACATTTGAATGAATGTACTATGGCTTTGTTACAGATGTGTTTCAATAAAACAACAAAATTATGGGATACTAATATCACAACTTTTCATTTATCAGCCTTTCACTTGAGCAACATGCGGTTTAATAACTTATGCTTTGGGCATGTACAACCTGAATGTAAAAGTAGGTTTTCTCACATACTCGTTGTGTGAATATGAACCAATAACTTAAACTCTATAAATTGAGAATGATTAAATAGGGTTGTTGTAAGAATTGAATGAGGAAATGACACAGAGTACCTAGCACATTGTTTTGAATCATAATATGTACTTGATAAATTTTAAAAATTGATATTTTTATCATATATGTAATGTTGAGAAATAAAACAAGAGGTTAGAATGCAGAATATAAAGAAAAAATCTAGGATTGGAAGAATAGGGGAGAATCAGAAAAAGAAAGGAATGAAAGAATGATAGCAGGCTTAGTTGAATTCACTTTATGCCAACAGTGATTTTTTTTACTACCTGTAGCTCTATTTTTCAGATGCTGCACCCAAGGGTTTGGCAATAAGTGTCCCATGGATAAAATTAGGTTGCTAATTTATCCCTAGTTTATCAGAATACAGTGTCCAAACTCCTGTCAGAATATTCCTTTGATTAAAACGGCTGAATGAGAACGTGCACATATATTTTAGATATTTGTTAATTCTTGTTGAAGAAATCTACTTTTTAAGGACCCCAAGATAATATTTAAGTAAAAATTATCTTCCTTAATGTATCTCTTTTTTTTTTTTTAATTTTGGGATTTGAGCTTTATCTGTTGAGATGAAGTTGACACCACCGGTGAGAGGAGTTTAGGAGTTTCTGCAATCTTTTCTGCTATAGGAAAGATTGAGCTCAAGAGAGTGAGAGGTAACTTCCAATTTCATTTTCTGTGCCCTCATTATTCCCGGAATACCACTTTTTTCCTGGGCTTCACCTACTCAACACACATACGTACATCTATAAAAGATACTTCCCTCTGATTTGCAACTGATACACATACTTCTCTGTTTGCTACAGATGTGAGCGTGCTCATAAATTTGTCTTAGATCCTGAATCCCTAGATTTCTTGCTATTCTTTTAGAGAAACAGGAACTGGCACTGAGTTTACGTTGGGGATGACCATGAAGAGCTACGCCTGGCATACACTAGGCTTTCAAAAATCCTTTCTTAGTTAGTAAGTGATGGTATAAGTTGGTTCATCCGAGGTCTTCTAATTTATCTGTATATACAAATGATCACAAAACTGAATGGCTCTCGTGAAACTGAATGGCTCTGCTCTCGTGAACCCTGTGACTGGGAGACTAGTGCCCCCCTCACAGAGGAATCAGAATGCAGCATCACCAACACTAGAGAGGTTCCACAGTAACAGCCTCAGTGGGACCTCCATGGGGAGAGAGCCTCAGCCATCTGCCCTGGGGCACTGCCCAGTGGAACATACCTAATGACCCCACGCACTGCCCCACAGAGCGTGTCTCCAGGGCATTGCATGCAGCATGGAAGTCCACACCCTGCAGCTATATGATAACAAACCTGCAGTCCAGTGTCTGCAGTGAACCCACTAGCCATGAGCTACCCCCTGCCATGTGCTGTCATTACACCTGGACCTGGGTGGGGCAAAAGCCTTCAGCCTCAACACCCACGGCCACCACCTAGATAGCCTTGCCCAAGAGTCACTGCCACAGCTGTGTGAAGATCCAGGCAAAGCAATCTCCCACAGTGTCCATCTCCATGGAGAGGGACTTACCCAGGCCCCTGCCTAAGGTTCCAAAAGCAGCTTGGGGACCAACCCACCACTCCACACAAAGATGCCCCAGCACCAGCTTGGACTGTGACAACCACAGGGGAATAGAACAGCACAGATCAGCTGCATTACAGGATCTCAGTGCATCCACCCCTCTCCTGAATAGGACATGAATGCACCGTCTAGGGACTTCTCCGTCTTTTCACTAAATAGGAGTGTTCCCAGCAAAGGAGAACAAGTGTACCACAAACCTAACCCCTTAACTGAAAGAAGAGGATTCAGATGAGAAGAAACCAGCAAAAGAACTCTGGCAATATGAAAAAACAAGCAAGTTCAAATTGCCAAAGTATCACAATAGAATAACATTCATCAGGTGTCGGGCAGGTGGGCGGGGGGAGAGAGGATGGGACTATTCACACCTAACTCATGCAATGCGCACTGTCTGAGTGATGGACACACTTGAAGCTCTGACTCGGGTGGGGCAAAGGCAATATATGTAACCTAAACATTCGTACCCCCGTAATATGCTGAAATAATAAAATAAAATAAAATAAAATGCAAACTAAAAAAATTAAAAAATGAAATGAACCTCAACCAAAAGGAAATTGTCAAAATATCAGAAATGGAATTTGGAATATGTATGACAAATAAAGTGAATGGGATTGAAGGGAGAGTTGAAAACCAACACAAAGAAGCCAAAAAGATATTTCAGGACATTAAAGAAAAAGAATGAAGAAGTTGCTAAAGAGAGAGACAACATAAAAAAGAATACAACAGAATTTAAATAAATGAAGAAGTCATTTAGGGAATTTCAAATACAGCCAAGAGTTTCAACAACAGGCTAGACCAAGGAGAAGAAAGAATTTCGGAGCTTGAATACATAGCTTTTGAATTAACCCAATCAGTCAAGATGCAGGAAAAAGAGTAATCACTCAGAGAAATATGGGACTATGTAAAGCAAACCAATATGTAAATTATAAGTATCCCTGAGGGATAAGAAGAAAAAGCAAAAAGCATGAAAAACCTATTCCAGGTAATTATTGAAGAAAACTTCCTTGGTATCCCAGGAACCCAGAGGTTCAGATATACAGATAAAAGATGTTCATTGAATACCAGGGGGACATTTAGAAAATAGGACATCTACAAGACACATAGTCATCAACCTGGCCAAAGTTGAAATTAAGGAGAAACTACCATAAGCTGCAAACTGAAATCAGCAATTAACCTAAAAAGAAAAACCCATCAGGCCAACGACAGACTTCTAAAATTTAAGGTACAAGAGTATGTTGTAAACCAGCAATTCCACAGCTAGTGTAGACCAGATAAATAGAGTCGTATGTTACCAAAAGGCGTGTACAGTATGTTCTTAACAGCACTTCCATTATTGCCCAAACCTAGAAATAACCTAAATGGCCATCAATAGTATAACAGACAAATAAATTGAAGTGCATTCATATAATTTAACGTTACAGAGCAGTGAACATTTACTACTGCATTTAATAACATCAGTAAATCTCACAAACATAATTTGAGTGAAAGAAGACAAAACAAAAACTGTATATACTCTAATTACATTCACATATAAATTTCAAAAATTGGCAAAATCAGTATAAGGTCATAGAAGTCAAAAGGGTGAATAATGTTCTACTTCTAAATCTCATTGTGGATATATGCGTGCATCACTTTGTGAATTCAGGTATACACTTTGATTTGTGTACTTTTGTGTATGTGTATTACCCTTTAATAAAATGTACTTAAAATTTAGGAAAGAATCAGATTGAAGGGCTGAGTTAAAAAGACAAGAGCAAAGGAATAATGGACAGTTTATGGCATATGTATATAAATGTTTTATTAGTTTAATATACAGAATATTATTGTTTTCTAATCACTTCACATACCATAAATACATTAAGATTTTATGAGAGCAAGAACTATATCTCATTCTTTTTTATATCCCCTGAATGATCAGAGTAGTGTAAGTCATTCAGAAAATAGTGCAGTTATTCAGAAAATACATATAAAATTTTTAACATTCTGTTTATAGCGAAATTCTCTACAATAAATGCAATGAATGAATAAATAAATTTCAACAGTGATTTTGATTATTTGGTGTTTTTTGTAATCTCTTTCCATGTTACCAGTTACTTCCTATTTTGAAAAGTAAATTTAAACCAATACCCACTTGTACGCGAGTATTAGGCATTACTCCCTCTTATTTTTCATGACCTGCCTTCCACCTAAGCACGCACTGGGAGTCTGGCCATCTTGTCCAAAGTCCAGAGAAAAAATGCAACTTAAGAGCTCTTACATTGAGATTACATTATCTACTTCCTGGGCTCCCCCTCTTCCCACATATTCTCATTTCAGGCTGAGGTTTATTCTCCAGACAGTGCAGGGGGAAGAATCTAGGGGATGCAGCAGGTGAACCACTGAGCTAAGGCAGGCAGTTTTGACTTTCACCCTTTCGGTTCTTCTTGGGGAGATGCCTGCAGAGCAAGGAAGTGAGATACGTATACGAAATTCAAACCACAAGAGGGAAGAAAAAGCAGAGATGTGGAGGAATTCCGTGCACAATTTTAAAAGGAGGAACTACTGAGAAGAGAAGGGAAAAGTAAAGTGGGTGGTATCGGAACATCAGCTGATTTTAAAATGCTCTTTGGAGCAAAATATTAGAAATTGAAGTTATTCAATTCAAGGGCCTCAAAGCCACACTCTAGTGACTTTTGTATGGAAGAGAGAAGAAATATGGGCTAGGATGTTTTTGAAAGAAGTCACTGTAAGTCCCCATGTGCTGTCATTGATCATTACAAACTCCTGAGGTCCTGAAGAGGTTGTAGAATGGAATCGTATTGATGAAGGTCGAGGCAATCTTAACCCAGAGTGATGATACACATAAACCAGATATCTGGGCAGGCTGAAACTACATAAGTAAATCTCTGCTTTTCATTTACACTGTAAGTCTGATGTTTTAAGGTATGATATAGCCATACTGTTTTATAGCCCTTCTTCCATTCTGCTTAGATATCTAATAATTACTTACATTTTCATTAACATGATCAACACTTCTGTATTTGAAATCACATCTCTCAGTGTTTTATATCTGGGAACAGCATGACTCTTAATTATTTGCTTTCTCTTGAATTAGCTAGTGTGAACTTTGGTGCTTAATTTTTAGTCCAAATTTAATGAATATTAATAAATTGGGTCTCGTGGAATATATTTCTATGGTATAATTCCCCCCGAATTTACCTTATTAGTATATCATTACTTTACCTTTACTCTAATCCCTTAATATATTTACCTAATATATTTAGATTTGCCTCCATAGTACATATTTCAAATCATCTCAAATCCATCCTGAAATGAGATAGGGTCTCATTATTTATAATTCTTTGGGTTGTAAATAACAGATTATCCCACTCAAACTGGCATTAGCAAAGTAAAATATATTGGACTATGTAAGCTGAGAAATCTAGCGGTGCAATCGTTTCAATTACAGCTTGATTCAAAGTTCAGTCTACTATCTGGATGCATCTCATAGCTCTGCTTCTTCTGGCTTGGCTCTGTTTTCAGCCTAAACGCAGTAGTCTCTGACACCTTCAGCTTGCAAAATACAGTCCAGAGGAAGAGAGAATTCATTTCCTCAGGTGTGAAAACAACTCTTGAGAGGCTGAATATTTTTGCTCCTGATTATCCAGAATTGGATCATATGCCCATTCTGAATCGAGCATAATAGCCAGAGAAAACTCCAATGTCCTGACTGCCTGACTGAATCAGTGCATGCCACCTACTCCTCTCTGAAACATTAAGGTGAAGCATTTAGATGAGACAAGGGGCAAAATAACCAAAATAAAATTGGGCTACTGTTACTATTGGTAGTGGGAATGATTACTAGACATAAAAAACAAAAAATGTCCAGCATTCACATTCAAATGTATTAAATTCCACTTCTCTTGCTTCTTACTTCTCCAAGGACCCCATTTCTTGCTCTCAGTAACCCTTTTATTCTCAGTATCATTATTTCTTCATCAACCAGGTTCTTGGTGAATGCTTCCTGTGTACGCTGAGCCATTGTTAGAGGTCCTCAACATCCATTGACCCAGGCCTGGAAAGTGATGTTGAAATCACATTAATTGTTAGCTTAGCTAACAATTAAGGTAAGTGAAAACCAGAAATATTGAAGAAAATGAATGATTTTTTTTTTTTTTACTTAACCGACATGTTTATATTATTGGGTGTAATGGTATCTATCACCATTTATTTACCCAACATTCAGCACATATTTATTTAGTGTCTTCTACATACAACAACACACTACATTAGTTTCTGGGTGATGGAATACAGAGGTAGAAAAAAATAAAACAGAAGTTAGGATGGTGAAGTGAGTCCCCTTTCTACTTATTCTGACCACAAGCTCACTATAAAAAGCTATTGCTCAACCTACCCTCCTAGCCTAACAAGGATCTATCTTTTGGTTATGAGTACAAAAACAAATTTGAAGCTTAACAAATGTGTTTTACAATATACCTATTATCATGAAACATCTGCATAAATGTTGTCTTTTACCCCTTTGGTAACATAACGAACTGAGAAATTAACTTAAAATTACAAAAATTTTCTAAAATTGCTGCATCTAATAGTGGTTTAGAGCCTTCTACTGACTGAGCCCTAATGCCCAGGCCCAATTTTGAGCAATTTGGCATTTGGTGACTTGCCTCTACTTTCCACAATCAACTTAGCTGTTAATTAAACCCAGTGAAACATCTCCATGGCAATGGCTCTGGCACCAGGAGACCCACAGAAGAACCATCCACTGCCAATAAATATAATGAAAATACCAAGTGCTTTACGGTCACTATTAGCTGTGACTTGTGGTCATTGGTTAATTGGCACAAAATGGCAGAAGGGGACTGATTACATTTGACTTTGGTCTGGGTCTAAGACCCCAGACCATCATCACATCTGTACCCCTGAGAAGAGCTCAGTAGCTTCTGACCCATTTTGCCTTTCCCCTTCCAACACTTCAACTTGTATTCTGTTTTCTGGATCCTGTATGTCTTGGGCTCCTCTTAGAGAGAGAGAGAGAGAGAGGAAAATGAGAGCCCGTCTATGAATAACAGACATCCATCTTGCTTGGACTAGATACCTACAACATTGAGAAACTGGGCAATGGACAGGACGTGAGAGTAAACATCTATCTCCCAGCAGGACTTGTGTTTTCACATCTCAGGTAAGAGAGGAAGAAGAGTGGTGGATCCATGCTAGTGCACTACCAGTAACAGAAACAGAGAACCACAATTAAAGACGTGGACTCCAAATAATTTTAAGCACTATTATTTAAGCTTTAAAGTACATTTCTGCAAAACAGTACATATAAAGTTTATACATATTTTAAATTAACTGACTCATTGCTTTTCCTAAATTTACATAGACACTCTCTTGTTCTGATTTCATTCAACAGGGCATTTAATAATATTTTAATTACAAAGTCTTAAATAATGAGCTTCTGGCAGAAAGAGCTGTGTTAGATGGAATCTAGACAAAGATATAAAACCTAATACGGGGCTGAGAACGTAGTGAGTGCTCTTCGAATAATTATGGCTAACAAATATAAAGGCATAAGAAACCCTGCCCTCTGGGAACACAAAATCAGAAACAGGCAGAAACACTATCCAAGCACTTAGAGAACAAATAGACTCAGAAAAAGAACACCTGAGTAACTCTTATATAAAAACGGAAAGTTACTATCTACATAACAAATGTCTTCAGGAGGCAGGATAATACTGCAGGAATCACATTCATTCTAAAGATAAAAGACCTCAGTTCTGTTGCTAACACATCCACTCAATTCTAGTCTTGGGATCTTCATAGCACTCTCCGAAACTCAATTGCTTCATTTGTCCAATGAATCTACTAGGCTCAATCTTTAAGACTATCTACAGCTGTGACATTTATGACTCTCTGGATCTAGAGATCCTCCTGGGTAAAAAACAAGAACTACCGCAACATTATTTCTCCCAGTCCTGCAAAAGGAAACCATCTTTATTCTATTAAATCCATTCCAAAACCAACAAAAGTGCAGAAGTAGGTGTGAAAGTTAAATTCTCAAAACCAGCAGCTCTCTCTGCCCCTTCTCAATTATGAGTTATAATCATATAATTAATATTTGTGTAACACTTAACCATTGCAAAAACATTATCTCATCCATTTTAGAGAAATCTTGAAAGTTAGTTTACCTTATAATCAGAATAAACCCCATTATAAAGATGAGGAAATTGATTCAGAAACATCAAAGTCCTACAGCTAATACATGGTGGAGCTGGAAACTGAGCCCATAACAAAATTGTGACAGAAATCTTTTTCCTTGAATACCTTCATCTGGAAAGGGTGATAGAATACTGCTTTCCCTTTCTCAGCATTCTCCCCTCACACACGCACACAGATTAGTGCTGGTTCCACCAGCTGTGCAAACTTAAGGGAGTCCCCAACCTCTCTGATTCTCAAATTTGCTATCTTTATAATGGAGATATTTAAGTAATAGCTACCTCATAAGGTTGTTGTGAGGATCAAATGAGAAAATATGTTTAACAGTATTTTCACCCAATATAGAACATGGAGAGCATGTAATAAATGTTAGCTTGTGTTACATTTCTACAAGGTAGAACTGAATTTTGGTTGATAAATTGATCCCAAAATTGTGTCCTACTTTTCCTTCCTAGAAACATCAAAAGCAATATTGATAGACTGATAGGTTGGGATGATGACTCCCAAAGAATTTAATTGAGTTTATTTTTCATTTGTTTTTGTTTATTTGTTTCTGAACTTGTGACTTTAACATGAAGTTTATTATAAGAAAATGGAAAATGGGAAAAGGGAGAAAATGAGCATCTGTTTTTTCATAAACCTGCATAAACTTATGTTTTTCTTTTATAAATGGAATGGTTTTGTGTGTGTATACAGCAAAACAGTAGCACACTTTTCAATTCTGAAGGACCAATCAACATTAAAAATAAAGATTAATTAGTTCAATCAAAATGTCTACATAAGTAATATCATTGAGACTCAGCCAATATTTTTATCAAAATGCTTATAGGTGATATTTAAATACTGCTTGTTCTTCAAACCTTCCCTGAACTTATGTAGTTTTTCCTTGAGATTTTTCAGGAAATTTGGTTTGTTCTTCTTTTATAATGTGTCTGATAGCCTGCCTTGTAATATGGGTAGCTGTTTGATTCTTTTCTGAGCAAGGAACAATTATTTTATTCCTATTTATATCTGTAGTGCTTAGAAGATAATAGAAATCATGAAATCATAAAATATGAGAATTATTAGATAATCTATTCAGTCATTAGGAGCTCAATAAATATTAATAATTGAGGTTGATGCCCAAAAATGTAGATAAAATACATTTTATAAAATATGAATCCTCCGTCATTGTAAAGCTTCCATAATGAGAAACCTCTGAGTTTATATATGTATGTTACTAAGATTATTATAATTTGGTCTTCTAAATTAATCTATCCTCTCCCTACCCGCAAAACAGAAAATTTAGGAAACCTTTTTTGTTTTCCACCGGGTAGATAACCCACATGTATGACTCTGATTACAGGGCAAGCAAGTACCAATGAATTTGCATGGTACTTCAAGGTTGGTGACACTGCCTCCCTCCCAGTGCAGAACAGAACTCCATGGAACCCCAAGTTACTTTCAATCAAGCCTGGAAATGCTCAAAGGACAGATAACCTCTCTGAAATTTCCCCTTCCTGGGAAAGTACAGAATAGTCAGCTTCTACAACTTTCCATGAGTAAAATGCTCCTTACGTCACTGATGAAAATATCTGTGATCCCAACACCTTTAGAAGAATAGCAACAAGTACAAAAGAGGCATGTTTATTAAGCACTCCCTATTTATGGAAAAAGTCTCTTTCATATATGTGATCTCAATTAATTCTCGCAATAGCCTTGGGAAGCAGGAATTATTCTTGCCATACAAATGAGAAAATAGGCCTTAGAGAATTTAAAATCATATCATCAGAACTTGCCAGAGTTAGGATTAAAGCCTACATCTATAAAGATTCCAAACTATTTCATTCCTATATTACCCAACTTTACATATGCTTGTTAGGGTAAAATTTCAGATCATATATATATAAATTAATTAGTAGTACTAAAAATTGGGAGATATGGAATTAAAAAGATAATAGCATTTAGTAATAAATACACCAAACTTCTAGGCAATAAAAAGCCTTGTGTTGGAGATTGGGCAGGAAACCTAAGGAATAAGATAGAGGAAGAGGAGGACATCTGTCCCATTCATGGGCTTGGGGGGTAGGAGGAAGGCTTTAAGTTATCATATGGAAGCAGAAAACATCCTTGCACTTTTCCAGAAATAAGAAGAAGCAGATGTGCTTACCTGAACTATTTATACATTTAGATTAAAAGTTATAGAAAGTAAATAGTGCGTAGTCTATGATATTTCACTAAGCATGCTTTAGTTCAACCTTTTCATAAGGGTGTGTGTACACAAAATATATCTCCTGAGTGCTCCTATAGTTCCAAATGCATATTTATCATTTCAATCATCACATTTTTAATAATAATATCTTCTTTTTTATAGTTAAACTTCCTTTTTATTTTATTATTTTTTTTTTGATTTATGATATTATGGGGGTACAAACTTTTTGGTTACATGAAATGCATTTGCCTCGCTCAAGCCAGGGCCACAAGCATGTCCTTCCTCCATACAGTGTGCCCTGCCTCCATTAGTTGTGGGTTTACCAACCCCACCCCCTCTACCCCCCAACGCCCCACAGCCCCACCTGACAGGCACCCAGTGAGTATTACTACCATGTGAACACCTTAGCATTGATCAGTTAGTACCAGTTTGATGGCGAGTACATGTGGTGCATGTTTTTCTATCCTTGTGATACCTCACTTTGAAGGATGGGCTCAATCTCTATCCAGGATAATATAAGAGGTGCTAGATCACCATTTTTTTTTATAGTGGAGTAGTATTCCATGGTATACATATGCCACATTTTATTAATCCACTCATGTATTGATGGACATTTGGGTTGTTTCCACATCCTTGCAATTGTAAATTGTGCAACTATAAACATTTGAGTGCAGATGTCTTTATTATAGAATGCCTTTTTTTCCTTTGGATAGATACTTAGTAATGGGATTGCTGGATTGTATAATTCGCCAAAAAAAAAAGGTGAGTAATATCTTCTTCTGAAGATGCCTCACCCTTGAAACATGAGCAACTTGAGGCTTTGGACTGGGTCTCATTTAAATATGTATCATTATTACATACTTTGTGCCTGACACATGGTTATAATCACACTGCTTAATACTTGTTTTGTATCATCTGATATTCTTGATTCAGTGGCTCTCAGTTAAGGTAAAATACATTGCCATTAATTTTGTTATTAATATTAATTAAGATAATCTTTTTTTTTTGCTATGACATATACATTTTATTACTGACAGAAAAATTTTTTTTCTTTCAGGATATTATGAGGGTACAAACATTTTAGTTACATTTTATGACTTTGCCTCACCCAAGTGAGGATTAGAGGCATGTCACCCTTCCCCTCTACAACACTCACTGTGTCCATTAATTGTGAATTTACCCCCCCAACCCCTTAATCCCTGGAGAATATTACTACCATGTGAGCCCCATAATGTTGATCAGTTAGTGCCAATTTGATGGCGAGTACATATGGAACCTATTCTTCCATTCTTGTGATACCTCACTTTGGAGGATGGGCTCAAGCTCTATCCGGGAAAATATAAGAGGTGCTAGATCACTATGGTTTCATATAATTGAGTAATATTCCATTGGATACATATACCAAATTTTAATAATCCATTCATGAATTGACAGGCACTTGGGTTGTTTCCACATCCTTGCAATAGTCAAGTGTGCTGCCATAAATATTCAGGTGCAGATGTCTTCTGCTCTTTTGGGAAGATGCCTAATAGTGCTATTGCTGGATCGAATGGTATTTCTATTGTTAGCTCTTTGAGATATCTCCAAATTCCTTTCCACAGAGGTTGCACTAATTTGCAGTCTCACCAGCAGTGTAAGAGTGTTCCTGTGTCTCCACATCCTCATCAGCATTTGTCATTTTGGGATTTTTTGATAGAGGCCAGTCTCACCAGGGTTAGGTAATATCTCATTGTGGCTTTGATTTGCATTTCTCTAATGATTAGAGATGTTGAGCATTTGTTTATATGTTTGTTGGCCATTATTCTGTCTTCTTTTGAAAAGTTTCTGTTCATTTCCTTTGCCCATTTGTTGATGGGGTTGTTTGATTTTTTCTTGTTGATTTTTTTTTTTTGAGTTCTAGATAGATTCTTGTTATCAGCCTTTTATTGGATGTATAGGGAGCAAATAACATGGTCCCAGATGCTGAGGAGACTTCAGGTGAAAATACATACAATTTACATCTTTTCCTCAAGCATATAAAGTCTACTGGAGAAGAGAAATATAAAAACAATTCAATATAATACTTCAAAATTAATTAAAAATCACATAAAATTGACAATCAATATCTTAATGTGAGTTCCTAGGGAGAAACAACTCCTTTAAACAGGAAGTAGCAAGGAAGTTTCCAAAAAGGTAGATTTGACTGAGGCTTTAGAATAAGCATAAAATATCTGTAAATGAAAATAGGTAACAAACTACCATGAACAAGGAATAAAGGCAAGAAAGTACACACCGTATTTGGACAAGAGTAGAACATTCCATAAATGTCTATAAATGAATACATTTATAGTTTGTTTTCCCATCTAAAGACTTTGAAAACCATAAGGAATTTGAAATTTATGCTAAGCCATGAGTAAAATGGTGAAGAGTAGAGAAATATAACATAATTTATATCTTAGAAGGTTAGCCTGTCATCAGGGAAAGGATGGATTGAAGAGACGTAAGAGTGGCATTGGGAAAAATAGCTGTAATGTGATTTCAGTAGGGGGAGTTAGGGGAAGTGATGAAAATGGACAAGAGTCTGAAGAAAGACTGTGGTTCTCCCTGCAGAAGGAAAAACTCTGAGATAGGTATGGGAGGAGGTATGAGTGTATTCCATCTTGGAATAAATGAATAGAAAGAAAAAGAGCAAAACTTTTTTTAAGGCTTTGTGAGCAGAATAAAGCTACAGAAGCAAGAGTCAGCATAATGAGGGTATAAGAAGATAGAACTGATGATTTCTTCCAGGAAGTAATGCCAACAGAATTGGAGAAAATGTTAGTCTGAGTTATGGAGAGATTAAAAGTAAAAATAGGAGTTTAGGTATAAAGAAAATGAGGGAGAAAGATAATGAAAAGCCATTGAGGATTAGGTGAATTATATATGAATGTGATGTATTCAGATAGCTTATGTTGCAACTGCAGGGAAGATTTCTTTGACAAAACATGGATGCAAAAAAGCCATATGTACAAGTGTTGCAAGATAATCCAGGATTGACAGGCTAAGAATCTGAATAACAGCATCATCATGGGAATGGAGATGAAGGGATAGTTGAATCTGAGAAATATCAGGAATTTCTTGGCTATGGCATTAGAATTGCTGTGGATACTCAAAATTTGATGTGCACTGCTTGACTGTAGAAACTTCATGTCTTAGAAAAATAGGAGGGAGGAGGAATGATGAGTTTAGAACTCAAAATCTGAGAACATGCTCATGATGATCAATTTCCCATGATTCTACTAATTTTCAGGGATTTCTCTGGAAACTAACTCATCTCTCACAAATTTTCCCTTGATGATGTGCCCTCCATGGAGTGGGTCAACGAGACTGTGGTGAGAGAGTTTGTCTTCACTGGCTTCTCTTCCCTGGCCAGGCTGCAGCAGCTGCTCTTCGTTGTCTTCCTGCTCCTCTATCTGATCACTCTGGGCACCAATGCCGTCATCATTTCCACCATTGCGCTGGACAGAGCTCTTCATACCCCCATGTACTTCTTCCTCGCTGTCCTCTCCTGCTCTGAAACTTGCTACACCTTCGTCATTGTACCCAAGATGCTGGTCGACCTGTTGGTCCAGAAGAAGACCATTTCCTTCCTGGGCTGTGCCATCCAGATGTTTTCCTTCCTCTTCCTCGGATGTTCTCATTCCTTCCTGCTGGTGGCCATGGGTTATGATCGCTACATGGCCATCTGTAATCCACTGCGCTACACAATGCTCATGGGACATAGGATGTGTATGGGACTAGTGGCTGCTGCCTGTGCATGTGGCTTCACTGTTGCACAGATCATCACATCCTTGGTATTTCACTTGCCCTTCCACTCCTCCAACCATCTACATCACTTTTTCTGTGACATCTCCCCTGTCCTCAAGCTGGCATCTCACCATACCCACTTTAGTCAGAGTGTCATCTTCATGCTCTGTACGTTGGTTCTGGTTATCCCTCTGTTGTTGATCTTTGTGTCCTATATTCACATTATCTCTGCCATACTCCAGTTTCCTTCCACATTGGGAAGGTACAAAGCTTTCTCCACCTGTGCTTCTCACCTCATTATTGTTACTATCCACTATGGCTGTGCTTCCTTTATCTACTTACGGCCTAAGTCCAACTACTCCTCAGGCCAGGATGCTCTGATATCAGTATCCTACACTATCCTAACTCCATTGTTCAATCCAATGATTTACAGCTTGAGGAATAAAGAATTCAAATCAGCTCTTCATAGAGTTGTGGGAAAAACAATTTCCCTGCCACAACATTAATCTGGATCTGGCTCTTTCCAAACAGTAAAGTACAGTGTATACAGGGAAAAATTCCCAGAACAGAAGTGATCAAACAATTGAGCATTGTGTTCAGAAACAGAAATCATTTCTCCTTCATCTCCAAATATAAAATTCAGAAAGATACAACTTCTTGCCATGTTCACATGTATTATTGCCCATTGAAGTTTTTTCATTTGAGTGAAAAATAATGGAGAGCTATTATAGGGAGATATGTATGTGTTTACAATTCTAGGCTCTGGTAAATACTATCACCCAATCTCAGCCAGACTAGAAACTGCAAATATGGCACAACCCTAACACTCTGTTCTAGGAACTCGGGTAGCTCCTATCTCTACATAGCTCACTTTCTGACTGTTTTCTGAATCTCGGGCTTTCAATATAGTTGGATCATAATTTTTACATGAGACATTTGTAAAGTGCCTGTTATAATGTTTAGCGCATGAGATATATCCAAATAATGTTCAAATAAGAAAATTATGCAATGTTATTTATTTCTGTGTTTCTAATGTATTAATGGGAGATTTTTTCCTAACTTTTTATGCACTGGCACAAATCTACATTTGATCAGCATACCTTGAAGATATTCACAGGTGCAGGGGTTAAATAAAAGACTTAAATCACACAGATTGGCCAGGAAAGGCAAACTAAGCTTAAACCCATTTCATTAAATATTCACTGAATGAAAAACTCTGTGTAAAGGATCTATTCACCATGCAACTCAGGAGTCTGCATATGCACTGAAGCCAGAAGTTGAGTTAGACATTTAATCAAGTCTCCTTTCTTTTGCTGATTTCTTCTTATCTGGAGCAGCTATTGCGTCTTAATTTTGAATTTTCTTTTGTTTAGATCATGACATGCCAAGTTAAATCTATGAGCCAGTAGGTGGTGCCTGTGGATGAGAATCAACCATACCCTGTGTGATTGATTCAGCAAATGCTGTAAAGAGCATGCAAATTGACCTCCCTGTCAGTAGGTGGCACTTGTCAGAAGGGCCTAGCTGCAGTGTTCTTTGGGGTTCTGTGACCAGCTCTAGCTCCTCAGGAAAAGCACTCAAATGCTCCAGGTGGTGGGTGGGGCCCTGAAATTTCCAGGTGAGTCCTTATTCTCCACCTCAGGAGGGGCGGGTGGAGGAGTGAGGCTGGGCAGGGCTGGATTGGGTGAGCCTGCCCTAACCTTCCACAAATGCTGGCAAGGGATCTGCTTTGGCAGCAGTCAGAAGTCTGCTCCCTAACTCTTGGCAAAGCTTCCAAGGAGGGGCTGAAGTGGCCCTACTCAACCAGAAAGTCTGTATGTGGAGGCAGGGCTTCTGAGACTCACAGTCTGGCAGTCTGGAGCAGGCCTTGCTCCTTTCCACCCTCCCCATTCCACAGTTTCTTCTGGGCCTCTGCTGGCAGGCAAGACCCCAAGGATGCCGAGCTCCCCCACAATGGTGGTGCGGGCCATAAGGTTCCCAGCCCAGGATCCCAGCCTGAGCTGAGAGGGCAGCCCTCCCATGGGAGAAGGGGTTCCCCACAGGCATGCTGCAGCTAGGACCCACATTGCACTGTCTCTGCTGATTTGCCTTTGCAGGCACCCACACTTCCCAAGACTAATGCACAAATATCCCCTCTGTGCCCCATGCAATACAATCGAGGCCTGGGTGTAGGGGATCTGGCCTGCAGGACCATTGCCAGGGCCCTGGAGATTAGTCCATAACCATGCCAGGGAGAAGGATGCTGGTCCTGAGTCACCCCTGGGGTAGCCAAGCTGCTTCAATGTCCCTCTGCCTTGGGATGTGTTCTGCTCTGATGGGGCCACCAGGCTAGCAGCACCAGGGAGGGCTGACAGGCAGGGAGCTCACAGCTGGAGAACCCCTCAGTCCACTGCATGACCCCAAAAGGAAAAGTCTGAACCCCATTCCCTGTGGAAGCCTCCATGTGACAACTCGATTGTCTCTCTTGGCAGCCTTGTATGGGGGATGGGCAGGGGAGAAAAAGTCTGAATGGAGGAAAGTCCACACTCTGGTCATCTCCAACCCTCTCTCCAGGAGGCAGTTTGCCAAGAATGACCGGGCTGTGGAGTCACACAGATCACCTGGGACCCACTGGACCCCTGCGGCTCCTGCAGTCTGGGCCTGAGCTGGGGAAATGTCTGCATGGGGAGGAGGAAGATTGAACCTGAGGGGTTGAAATCCCCTGGGGAGGACAAAGGCACCTGACGGGTAGAGAAGCAATATGGCGCTTGCTGTCCAGCTCAGGTCTGTGGGGCAGGAGGCACCCTGGGGTGGCTGGGATCCTGGTGCTTTGTCCAACAGAAGCTCCCCACTCACTGGTGGCAGCAGTCTCTGGGCTTGTGTGGGCAGAAGGTCTCTCTAGCAGCTCAGGAGCCCACCAATAATCCAAGATGTGAGGGAAGGAGAAATTAACCCCTCCACCTACTCTTCTCACTGGTCTCCAACCCTCTCAGGGTTTAATCTCTGCCGATACTTTTCTCCTTCCAGTTCTGGTCCTCAACTTCTTCCCATGGAGTCTCCTGTAGGTTCAGACACCCTTCCTTCAGACCCTCATCCAATGTATGTTTGTCTGTCTGTTTTTTCTCTTTCATCTAAAACTTCTCCTTCTTACTGAGATGCTCTGGCTGGTAGTATCTCTGGTCTGCCATCTTGGCTCCCTTGGTACATGCTTTCTAAAGGTCAATTTACAATATGTAACAAAAATCGTAAAAATGTGAGTAGACCCACAAATATCACTGCTAAAATTTCCTCATAGGTAATAATGAACAAGAATTAAGTGCTATATCACAAGGTGATTTTTTAAAGTAACAATGTAGTAAAATATTCAAAAACTTAAAATCCAATAATAAATATAATACTCTGCATTAATTTATGATACTATTATAGATCTACATTTATGCATGTGAAAACATATTCACTATGTATTCTGTGTGAAAATGTAAATTACAAAATGGTGCAAATAATATGATTTTATTTTTCAAAAATATTATATGTGTTTATTGTGGGTCCCAAGACCACCCCCACATTCAAAGCTTCACTAGGAGGACTCACAAGATTCAGGATATAGTTGTCTTCAAGTTAAGATGGATTACTGGGATTTAATAAGAATATACACACAGCCAAATCATTAGACTAGACGTGGTGGCATCTGGAGGAATCCATGTGCAGTCCTTATGTTGTCTCTTCCCATAAAGGTCACACAGAGTGCATTCTTCCCCCAGTAACAAAAAGGCAGCAACATCTGGGCTGTGATTCCGCCCAGGAAAACCCATTAGAGACTTAGTATCCAAGACTTTCATTAGGGCTTGATCACATTGGCATCCTCTGCCTAACACGTAACACAATTTCACATTCTTTGTACAAACATTCAGGCATAGTGAGCCACCCTTATCAATTAGGGAAAGTCATGTGTAAGTCAACAACTGTTCACCAGCCAAGGTCTCAGATGCCAACGAAAGGCCAGTCTCGCAAGCAGGCCTCTCTAAGGACAGCAGTTCAGGCCTGCCAAGTTAACTGTTTTCTGCACAGCATGCGTATGGAAAAGTCAGAAATGTATGTGGCAACCTGTTAATAAACATGATATCTGGGTGGTGGTAGTATAGAGAAATTTTATTTTTTTCGTAATACATTATATTTGATGTATTAAATGTTTTACTTTCATAGCCATCAATGGGGACCATTATGCACCGTAATGTCAAAGCGAATGGACTCTAGAGTCTGTCACAAGCTGAGCCACCTGGTGCTTTTCTTGATTACATGATTTAAACTGCCTGGTATTGTTTATGGTTTTCAGGTACACTTCATTTGGTGCTGACTGGACACTGACTCTTCCTTCCACGTGTGGTTACAGAAACCTTGGTCTTCAGTTTCCTTTTTTACAGTTTCTGAAGCTAGATCTGCAGTAAATGAATGCCAGAGCCCTTTTCCCATGGTAGGGGACTTTTTCTGGTCTCTTTCCCCTGGTTCATATATTAACCTTAACATAAATATTAACACAAATGTTAAAGGCATATTCTTAATCACCTAATTCACTTCATTCCATTTAATAAAATGCATTTGCCTCTGACTTGGCTGTCCTTTTGTTTGATGCTTGTGTCAGGATTTACTGTATTTTCTATTTACTGATTTAGACCCAGAAAACCTCACATTGGGACCTATAAGACTTCTCCATTGCCAGGGGTTTCCAATACTTTCCCAGAACATGGGATGAGTGAGATTTCAGGGGCATTTTTCAGTTGTGTTTTGGCATAAAAACTAAGTGACCTGAGTATTAATCCTGACTTTGCCACCAGGCAACTGTGTGGGGCATTGGGCAAGTTATTTCACCTCTCTGGCCTTGGTTTCCTTCTCTGCGAAATAGAGATTACATAAGGACCTTTGGGCTCTTTGAGATTCTAAAACATCCTGGAATAAGACATCTGACTAGATAGTCTATGCTTGGGGAGAAATATAAGAAAGGCTGTATCGAAGGAATGGCTGGAGGGGAAAGATCAAGTGGATGTCCCTCGCTAGGAAAGTAAAATATGCTACAAAATCAACCCGACTCTGGCATACCCTGCCTGGATCTTGGCCCTAGCAGACAGACAATTTCAAAGGGACAGACTCTGAGATCCTTAGGGCTGTAAAAGCATGGAACCATCTGGTACTGTTTTTGCTAGCCTTGAGACGTTTGGCAGACTTCATCAGAATCAGAGAATTCCTGCACAAGAGAACACAGAAAACCTAGAAATAAAATGTCCAGCTGGCTACACGGAACTAGTATCCTGTATTTGATCAGTGCTAATATTGTTGGCTTTTCGCTTTTTTGTTTTATATGTGGATATATTCTGGGGGGTGCTCATCCTTCTTCCTGTCCTGTTATTCATTGGCACATGCTTCATTATGCCTCTTATTGCACATAGCTACGCTTATATTTAATATCTGTCTTCTCTACTAGATCGGATCAATTTATATATTTTATTTATCTCTGTATCATTATGATGCCTAATGTGGTGCTTTCCAAATCACAGCACTCAATGAATAATTGTGGAATGAAAGTCATTCCCTCACAATAATTCCCAGGAGAGAATTAAGAAATTCAGTTGTTCGAATTCATATTCAGGCATTAGGTATAAAAACAGGACAGAAACTACCTACATAATTTCCCAAAGAGCCAAGCATACCTGCATTCACCAACCCTTGCTTTCATCTCTTAGGCCTTATCAAATCAATCTTTATGTAAATGACTTGTTTGGAGAATTTGGTTTCCCCTGGCCTCTCAGTGTTTTGTAGCCTTTTATCAGAAAGCACTTAAACTTCCCTATGCTAAAAGAATGCTAATCTACATTTTCAGTGCTTTACAGCGATGAAAAGGTTTTTTGCAGTCTGAATTATTTTCTTCTTGTCTTTGTCCAAGCTTAGTCATTTATTTTCTCTCTTGCTTTAGTTCTTCTTAAATCCCAGAAGGCCCTAGTCCTTGGAATCCCAGAGGGCTATCAATACTCTCCAATCTAATTACAGAATCTAAATTGACATATTAATGCAGAGTAGGTTATTTTCAGCTTCTTATTTAAGACCTGAAAAATGTTTGGACATCTAAGTGTCCAAATAAACCCTTTATGAAATTTCTTTAGTGCATTTTCTTCTAATTGTTTAATATTTCAGGGCAAATGTCATTGCTTTTACAACTGACTTTCTGCTGCCTCTTTCAACATTTAAAAGACTTACAAGACTGTAAGTCATCAAACTCAAAGTCACATGCCAGTTTCCTTCATCTCTTAGATATAAGTGGGTAAGTGCGTTTTCTTTGTCAGTTACTATCTGAAGAAAGAAACATTTTCTACTAGGATTCTAAATTTGAATACATTTGCATAAATTGTTTTTATTGTTATGAAAAATATTTTACACCAAAGTAAAAATTTATTTGCTCTTTTCTTGAAATGAAAAAGCTTCTGCTCTGATTGAGTGCACATACACACACAAATACAAACACATATACACATACACATATACAAACCACATCTTAATACATCACATTGAAATGTTGAGGAGTAAAGTAATTGAAGTAACTAGGAGGGAAGGAAAGCTCAACAGTGTAGATGTCCCACCGCCCCCCCCCCACCACCTTTTTTTCTTTTTGAGACAGAGTCTGGCTCTGTTGCCCGGGCTAGAGTGCCGTGGCATCAGCCTAGCTTACAGCAACCTCAAACTCCTGGGCTCAAGCAATCCTCCTGCCTCAGCCTCCCAAGTAGCTGGTACTACAGGCATGCACCCCCATGCCCAGCTAATTTTTTCTATATGTTTTTAGTTGTCCAGCCAATTTCTATTAGAGACGGGGCCTCACTCTTTGCTCAGGCTGGTCTTGAACTCCTGACCTTGAGCTATCCTCCTGCTCGGCCTCCCAGAGTGCTAGAGCGCATGAGCCACTGTGCCCGGCCTCCCCTTTTTAAATAAAAGATGATTTTGAGAAAAATAAAAAATTTAGGAATGATATGGATTATAGTAGGAAAGCAGAGAATGCATTCTAGAAAAAATAATAGTATATGAGAAAACTCAGAAACAAAAGGAGAATCAAACCATGCCATCATTTATTCATTATTTAATTATAGTCTATTATGTGTCCAGTACTGTTGTAAGGGCTGAAGGGCTGCAGATCATTTAGAGGACATTGCTATGGCCCCTTCCCCAAAGAAACAATCTAAGTAAGGATATGAAGCATCTATATAGGCAAATTAATTATAAAGTAATGCAAGACAGTATCTAACCTATTCACATGTGTGTATGATTTTAAGATCCCTAAGAGTTATGAAGAGAATGAGCATCTGTGTGGGCTCTAGTAGCCAGGGAAGTTTTATTGGAGAACGTGAGACATGAAGGAGATTTGAAACAATGGAAAACGATGAGAAAACAGCTATGTGAAACAGCATGAAAAAAAGATATGAAAACAGTACTATGGTTCTGACTAAGAATAAAGGATGTCTTTCCTATAACCAAATTTTTGAAGAAGTTAATTATTTAGGGGGATGTTGAAAGCTGTTTAATTTATAAACTGTGATTGAAATTAAGCAACATTCTCTTGACCTTCCTTATATTTGAGTGTGTTCACCATCTGTATCCTTAACTTACCTATTTTCCTAATCCCTTTGTTCTTTTTTGTCATCTCCATAATTTTAGAGTTAAAGAGAATAAAGTTCGTATGAGTTCAAATTTGATAGTTTCAGAAAACTGAATGATTAAAATTAAATTATTCCAGAAAAGTCAGAAATGGTAAAATAAGTATCACTCGAACAAGCAGCATGGAACTATGTTTTAGTCCCTTGCAAAATGTATATGAGTAGATAAATTTATGATAAGGTAAAGAACAGTTGGCATAAAATGTGGTGGGTAGAAAGCTGATTAGAAGTTATAAGACAAATTCTAGTACTGGAGCTACCACTGGAGCACATTATTTAATTTTTTAGACTTTGTTCAGGTCAAAAGCTTTGAGTGTATGATAAACCACAAATTATGTGATATGCTAGGGATTCCACTATGACTAAAACAAATTTTTTTCTGCCCATAAGAAACATAATTCTATAGAAAGAGCCAAATATACAAGGAGATAAATTTAAATCAATATGCTAAATGCATGATGAAGATGCTCACAGATTACTCTACCTAGGAGATGGCACTTAGTGCACCTGCCTTACCTGAAAGAGAGAGACAAAGACACTTGTGCTATCTACCAGGATGTTTGGTTCGGAATGAGGTAGCTTACGTGAAAGCATCTTATTTTCTGGAAAAGGCTATTAGAGCAAGCGCATGGAACTACCTAAGCAAATAAATCATGGCACAGATGATGAATAGTGAACATACACAAGTGCGTTATGTCAAGCAACTCGTTACATTTTATAGGCATTAAAATAGCCAGTAAGCTGGGAAATGCTGAGTGGTACATATATTATATCTGGTTTTTCCCAAATCTCTGAACCTGATTCTGAAAGTAAAAATGATTAGGGCTCTTGGAAGAGGGATGTCCTTTATAAGATCGTGTAAAGTTCTGGAGATAGTCTCTTCCCCTTCCCTTTACCCTGACATTTTCTGCCTATTTCATTTGCAAGAGATTCAAGGTGAATTCTTGTTATTTTCTCCCCTTTTTTCTAATATCTTATCCTTGGTCTTCCTGCTCTACCCCTAGCCCAAGGGGTCATCAATCTATTTTGTTTCATAGGCAGAAATGCCATAGCCTTGTGACACAGATTTTATGCTTATGCCCCTTCCCAATTACATAAATATACAGAACATGTAGTAGAATCATGAAAGAGAACCCAAGGGCTAAAGACTCTTTAGATGAGAAACAAAGTGTAAATTCATTAGAGAACCCTGATTTGACCACTCGCAATGTATCAAAAGATCACATTTTACCCCTAAATATTTATAACTATTATTTGTCAATCAAAAATAAAATTTAAAAAAGATAACTAATTTTTTAAAACATGAAAATGACAATCTTATATTTAACTATGCATATTTAAATTCCTTCACTCAATTTAAAAAAAAAAAAAGAGGAACAAGGATAAGAACATAAGAGTCAAATACAGGGAAACTGTGTCCTGCTTCAGAGGTCCAGAATTTTCTAGCGTTTGGGTATCAGACCAGGATATCTGTCTCTCAACTCCTGTGACCATGGATGTGTGTGACAAAGGCAAAAACAGCTAACACATGGATTGCAGTTGCTATGTTATTAATGTGCTGTTTCAAGCACTTTACTCACCTTATCTAAATTAATTCTTTTACTAGCCCTATATATTATAGTATGTTCTATTATTTGTTATACAAATGAAAAAAAAAACTGAGTCATACTGACTGACGGTCATAGCTCTAAGTGGCAAAAGCAAGATTCAAACTCTAGCATTCTGGCTACTGAGTCCATGATCTGAGGCCAGTGCTTTAATGCCTTTATAATAATAATAATTAAGTGGATATTGATATTAGGGAAAGAAACCAACATATAGGAACAGAATATACATGCAAGAAGATACATACAGCACAAGGAAAATAGCTTAAATTGTCTTTTCCATATTAAAGGTAATGTTCTTAAACTGAGAAAATTTTCTCATTTTATCAAATAGTTTTTGAAAATATTAAACAGCTTTTTAAACTTGTGGGTATTTCTATAATATAGGCAATCATTCCCCTATTATCATAGATTAATAATTTCTTATGAAAATTTTCAAAGGGAATATCTATGTCTAAATAGACTGAGAGAAAGAGATATTAATATTCTGAGTCTGACACTACACTTAAAGTGAAGGCACTGGAAAAATGTTTGTATTGCAAGAATAGTTACCACTTTGTCTCTCCCAAACTCAGAGAAAAGTTATCCAGATGCGAGGTTTCAACAAAACCACAGTGGTCACACAGTTCATCCTCGTGGGCTTCTCCAGCCTTGGGGAGCTCCAGCTCCTGCTTTTCGTCATCTTTTTCTTCCTGTACTTGACAATTTTGGTGACCAACGTGACCATCATGTCTGTTATTCGTCTCACCCAGACTCTACACACCCCCATGTATGGTTTTCTGTTCATCCTTTCATTTTCTGAGTCTTGCTACACCTTTGTCATCATCCCTCAACTGCTGGTCCACCTGCTCTCTGACACCAAGACTATCACCTTCATGGCCTGTGCCACCCAGCTTTTCTTCTTCCTTGGTTTTGCCTGCACCAACTGCTTTCTCATCGCTGTGATGGGATATGATCGCTATGTAGCAATTTGTCACCCCCTGAGGTACATGCTCATCATGAACAAAAGGTTAGGGTTGGGATCGGTTTCTCTATCAGGAGTCACAGGTTTCTTTATTGCTCTGGTGGCCACCAACCTCATCTATGACATGCCGTTTTGTGGCCCCAACAGAGTCAACCACTATTTCTGTGACATGGCACCTGTTATCAAGTTAGCCTGCACTGACACCTATGTGAAAGAGCTGGCTCTATTCAGCCTCAGCATCCTGGTAATCATGGTGCCTTTTCTCTTAATTCTCATATCCTATGGCTTCATAGTTAACACCATCCTGAAGATCCCCTCAGCTGAGGGCAAGAGGAAGGCGTTTGCCACCTGTGCCTCACACCTCACTGTGGTCTTTGTCCACTATGGCTGTGCCTCCATCATCTACCTTCGGCCCAAGTCCAGGTCTGCCTCAGGCAAGGATCAGTTGGTGGCAGTGACCTACACAGTGGTTACTCCCCTCCTTAATCCCCTTGTCTACAGTCTGAGGAACCAGGAAGTGAAAACTGCACTAAAAAGAGTTCTGGGAATGCCTATAGCAACTAAGATGAGCTAATATAAAATTTTAAAATTAACTAGGAAAGTCATGGAAGAAAGTGAAGGCATGAGATTTTCCCTGACATTTGAGACATGACTTGGATCATGCTTTAGACACGTCTTGGGCGGTGTTTCCAGGAACTAAGACTACTGTTGCCTTTTTGTTTTCTCCCATATAAAAAAAGTTCAAGTCAATCTGAACCCTACATTGGTCCGATGCCAAGAAAGAAAGAAGAAGAAAGAGAGAAAGAAAAAGAAGAAAGAAAGAAAGAAAGAAAAGGAACTCACACTTAGTATAAAGAGAAGAGCGTGAGAGTTTTTCAAGGGAAGACGCAACCCAAAATGAAACTCAGGACAAGGATTGCTCTTCTGGATGAAAGAAAGAACAGAATCTGAAGTGGCTGGAAGCGTTTTATCTAGGACACAGGCATTCATCCAGTAAACCCACTATGTAGCAGGTTCTTTATGTACCAAAGAGAAAAATTTAAGATGAAGAAATTTATAGTTTATGGAGGTGAAGAGTGGTTAAGTGAAAAGATGAACACTGAAAAAAAAATACGATAATATAAGATAATCAGATCTGTTAAAAAGATATAAGTAAAGGTTCAAGAGAATCAAAAGAACAAGTATTTATTCCTTCTAAAAGAGAAAAAGGTTTGAAATTAGTGGGATGGGAAGACAGGAGAGAAAATTTAAACCAGGCCTTAGATAGAGAACAAGATTCAATGCTAAGGAATTGGGTTACAATTACCAGAATTGTTGATTTTTTTCAAAACTTAATTCTAGATTTTTATTATGTTAATTTTAAATTAATTACATTTTATTTTTGTTTGTAGTTTATGCTTTGTTTTCACATAGTGATATGTTCAAGTCACTCATATAATTTATTTTATAGTGGACTAAAAACACCAAGAATGACATCCTCATTCTTGCTGCCCAAATGAGACATAGTGCTCTGAAGAGACACAAATGACCCTAATCTTTCAGCTGACCATCTCTATAGTGCTCATATGAACCTAACATTTTCTTGTAATAATTTGGATCATAAACACTGATCAGAATTGATTTTAAATTCTAACTCACTGTCAAGATATGTAATTTGAGACATGCTATTTAAAACTATTGAAACTAAAGAGCCTTGACTTTTTTCATCTGGACAACTGAGTTTTTTTTTCAAGTGAATATGTGAATTATATAATTAGCACAGTATGTGTCTTCTAATTGAGAAAATCAATTACTGTTAATTATACCTTTATTCTGTCCAGAGACCCAACCCATACTAGAATAAAAATCTCCTGATTTGTTAAAAATGTGTTAAATCACACAAATGGAAAACTATGTTATCATTATTTATATGACTCTGAAAATTACATATAAACAAGAAAAATATTTTTATGTAACAGATTAACCAGCATGCTCCATTCCCTCTGTAAAGCACCCTGATTTCTATGATGTAATCAACACTCTTGTTTAACAGATTATTTTCTATTGTGCCTGCATATTTCAGCCCCTACCAGTTGTGAGTTGTGTTTGCTCTTAAAACTAGTTATAACAGTTGTATTTATTATTCTATTTACTCTACTTGTAAAATGTAATTGTGTACTATGTAACCTGGTGAAGTATGATTGCAAAAAAAAATGTTTGTTTCTAATACAGCCAAGTGAGTGTTTTGGAAAGACTAAATATACTATAGAAAATAAAATCATAAAAATCTGAACATCTCATTTACTTGGATTATTTTGCAAGTGTCTCTAAGATGCTGCTCATCTTTAAATTCACCAGAATTTGTGTCATGCTTTATGGGCGTGCTTATCCTAGAAGTATTCTTAATAATTCTAATCAAGTAGTCCAATATTCTAAGTAAAAGTCTTATCTGTAAATGAAAATATTCATAAATATATGTACATTTAAATGTTTTGAGTTAAAGTAAAACATTTTATTATATGAGTCATCCTTTTGATTTTCAGCTTTATCAGACTTTTTGGATTAATCAACAAATTACCTGGATCTATTGGGCAGGTGAGAGGGTTCTATTGTATGTTTTCAGCTATGTACAAACATATTTTTCTATAGATGAGAACAGAAATATAATATCCAAAAAAGCAAATTGTGCTATAATAATACGGGTGTATAGTTGATTATTTTTTCTTTAAAACCATCTAAGGCTATATGATTTTATGAATTACTCTAAAACTTAAGGTGCCTATGCATTAACAACTCTTGTTTTTCCAAGTTATTTCTCAATCCCCTACATGCCTTATTAGCAAGAAATTCACTATTTCCTTGTTGAGGACTTCTATCCTGAATTTTTCAAAAACCCTAGGAATTTGCACATTTAAAAGGGGAATCACAGTAGTATCCATACCAAAGAGAGAGGGCTGGTTCACTAGGTGTTGGTGGTCCTTCCTGTCACCCATAATATCATCAGCACATGATTGACAGGCAGTGCTGATTAATT